>OU696696.1:201725003-201727503 GCA_916050605.2 Platycheirus albimanus
TGTCTTCCTGATAAAAAGCAATAAAAGGCGTTTTTCTTTTTTAGTTCACAGCAGAGCCTGAGTTGTCAAAAAAAATAAGTTTTTCTTTTTGGCTTCAAAGACTTCAGAGCATAGAATTTGTATTTATTTTCTCCGTGAGAGTGTGTTCAGAGTGCGCTCTACGAGCTCCAAATAAATAGGTTGGGCAGACTGGACTAAAAGCCAAACGAAAATATAAAAGTCAAAAGTGATACGCGTCGAACCCAACCAATACCAATTCAATCGATATTTTAGCGGCGCGGCGGCTGGGAATAAAAACCAATAAAATGGCCGCCAAATTGATTTTAGGTGTTAAAAAAAATGGCATAAGAAGAGGAAATTAATGGGATATTAAATTCGTTTCATTAATAGTTCAGAGCGCTCTGGACACCATCGGTTCAGAGGACGTTCAGAGCGAGCTCGATAAACTAGAACTTGGTTCAGAGCTCTTTTCTGAATGAAAACAGAAAAATGTTTTCGAGTTTTTTTTTCTCAAAAAATCAAAACTGCTTCCCGAAGCTGACTCTGACTTCAACGGAGCTTCATGTGGTCAAATAGCAGTGGCGATTCCTGGTCTCCAATATTAGGTTGGCTACACCAACGATCCAAAAGTAAAGCAAAAAGAAGCAAATTTACGTTTAAAAACGAATTTTTAATTTTTTTCATTTGTATGAAAAACTTTTATACTATATTTAAACGCGATCGTAAAAGCATATTTTTCTCAAAAACGGCACCAACAATTTTAATTTTAAAAAAATCACTGTTGCTTTTTAAGTACGACCAATCATATGGGTGAAATTTTTTTTTTTTTTTTTAAATTTTCTAAAAACGGTACTTTCCATAGGACGGTTTTTGTTTTGGATATCTCAAAACTGGCTCAACAAATACTTTCAAAATTTCGTTATATTAGTTGTAGGTAGCTTAATTTATATACTGCAAGAAGGCATATAACTATATTTTTAAAAGATGTTTTATTGTAGGTATTTTAAAAAGCATTTTTTTTATTTAAAAAAATAATACGTATTTTGAAAATTGCTTATTCAATTTTGTTCAAAAATTTTAAATAAATGTATTTCCTGAATACCTATATCCTAGCCTTTTTGATTTTTTTTAAAATGTTTTCAAAAAGTTCTTCAAAAAAACCTTTTTTTTTCTCAAAAACAGCTCCATAGATTTTCATGAATTTATTCTAATCAATTCAAATTCATCCAAGAAATAAAAAGGCCTATACTTTTTTCAGCTCAAATTACTTAAAATATTTATTTAAGAATTTTGAAAAAATTATTTTTATCAAAATCTCAATCCCCTAGAGCCTAGACCACTGTCACACATTAGAGCAAGTTGGTGCTACCCAGTCGTGCATTTTATTTCGAATTTGCTCAAAAAAGGCTTGAACGATTTTAATTCAACTTTGTTACATAGAAAAAAAACTTCATTTTGTTAGTTTTCGGCTACAAATGATATTTACGGAAAACGGGTTTCAAAGGTTTTATTAAAGTGGACAACCACAGTAACGAAATAGTTCGCACTTCCTAAAGTATATATCTTTCATAGCACCCACAAGATCGCACCTATGTTTTAAGGAGTAACGGTTGCTTAATTGTAGCTAGCACATATCGAACCTTTGAGTTTTAGAAAAAAACTTTAAATGTTTACCAAATTTCTTAAAAATGGTTTAAACAATTTGTATGTACTTGTGGGCGGGATCACGACGACGTTATCCAGAGTGTCAGATTTTAGAAAGGACAACATCTATAAAAAAAAATATAGAAAGATAAAATCTAGAAAAGATGGAGTCTAGAATCTAGAAAAAAAGTATTCTAGACTTTTTTTTAATTTAGAGGGATTTTAAATCAAGTATTAATAATTCTAGATTTTGTCCATTCTAGATTTCTTTTTCTAGATTTTGGATTTTCGAAATTAAGTATTCTAGATTTTCGGTTTTCTGGATTTTCCCAATTCTAAGTATTTTTTTCTCTAGATTTTGTTGCTCTAATTTTGTTTTCTAGAAATCGTGTTAAGCCCTTTGTGTGTATTTGTTGGTAGAATTTTCTTGATTTCTAAACTGTTCTTATGTTTGGGCTTAATTCAAGTAACGGACATCTGACGTATAGAAGCAAATTAATTCAATTACTCGTCTTCGTATAACGAAAATAACGGTAAAATTGACGTATCTTATAACACTGTCAATATGCTCAAAATGCGGGAAATAAACACTTCTTAAACAAATATTTTGAACTTAGTTGCATATTTTATACAACAAAGAGTAGTTTTTATTGCTCAAAAACCATCTATGGCACGAATTTGTCGCACATACCTTCTTGATCTGTATCAAGAAGGTATGTGCGACAAATTCGTGCATTTCATTTTAATGTAGACCCTACTTAGTACTTAATACTTTTTGCAAACCTATTTAGATTTTCCTGGCAATCTGCTTCCTTTTCTAGGTTTACATTTTCAACCCTGCGTGTGCGTTGCCAAT
>OU696696.1:201735003-201890761 GCA_916050605.2 Platycheirus albimanus
ACTGAGTTTACTTTGTCTGTAAATTCTTCAATTTCGTCTAAAACACCTTCGTTAGCTTGCTTCTTTTCTTCAGTTAACTCGTTTGTTCGCGAAACTATAGGCGCACATGCTGTTTCTACTGCTGCTTGAACGGCTGATGAAATGATTTGGGCAATTTCAGCCATTGTGTTTAAAAAAAAAAAATATTCGTTCAAATTATAAATTATTTTTCAATAATAAAAAAAAAATAAAATGCACGACTGGGTCGCACGTACTTGCTCTGTGGGTGCGATACTACGACGAAAACAAACTTTTCGATCAATAAGAACAACTTATTTTTTGAAAAATTTGGTAAAAACTAAAAAAAATTTGGCTAAAACTGGAAGAATCGATATACGGGAGCTAACGTTAAGTAACCTTTAGTATATCAAATTTAGATGTCGTCTTTTGCGTGATATAAATGATATAAATTTCCGCTTATGGCCAAATTAATAAAACTGATATTACCAATTTCCGCTATTGTCATGTGTAGCAAAAAACTAAAAATGCAGTTTTCTTTGAAGTATTCTATATATGTTATATACAAAGTTTCATAAAAACCGGGGGAGCCTTTTTTGAGTAAATTAGTAAAAACGAAAAAATTGGCCAAAATCTAATGGCCCTTTGTATAGGAGCCACCATTAAAAAAAAGAAAATGAAAAAAAAAAAATCAATGCCATCTGATAGGAAGCAGGTAGAAACTATACCAAACAAAGTTTGAGTGAATTCGATGGAACCGTTGACGACTTATGGCCATTTGAAAAAAAGCCGTTAAGAGCAGATCTCCGTTATTTGCATTTTTAGCCAAAAACTGAAAATGCAGTTCTCTTAAAAACACTAAAAGAATATAACAGACAAAGTTTAATCAAAATCGTTAGAGCCGTTTTCGAGCAAATTAGAAAAAACCAAAAAATGTTGGCTAAAACTTATCGGCTCGTTGTATGGAAGCCACCGTTTAGAAAAGCTTCAGTGAAAAATTTACAAAGCCATCCTATAGAAAACTATAAAAAACTTTGTCAAACGAAATTTGAGTCGATTCAATCAAGCCGTTGTTAACTTATGGCTATTTGAAAAAAAGCCGTTTAAACCTGATTTTCGTTAGGACTATTTGAGCCAAAAACGAAAAACGCAGTTTTGTTAGAAATGCTTAAAGTAAGCTAAATTTTGAGTTTAATAAAAATCCTTAGAGCCGTTTTCGAGAAAATTCAAATTGAAAAAAACCGTTACTTGAAAGGTACCAGTTTGAGCCGGGCTAAAACTAAATAAAAAAAACCTCGACAACCGTTTTTCTTCAAACTACTATATAACAAGTTTGAAGAAAATCCGTCAAGCGGTTTAGGCTGTAGCATGACGTGAAAAAGCGCACATCCGCACAGACGCACAGACGCACAGACGCACAGACGCACAGACAGACCGACGGACGGTATGGCGAAAACAACTTTTTTGGGCTTCTCTATCATCGTAATGTCATGTTTGATTAAAACCTCGATTTTTTTTTTCTGCACGAAACCAATACTTGCCCTATTGAGCAAGTAATAACACTAAAATAATATGTATTAGTTTCTTACAAAATAAAAACCAGCATCGCTTCCATATGTAAGTACTTCTCGATCACAGCTTAACACGCCGCTTTATTATGAAAAAAATGTTCCACAGAAGAAAATAAAGAGTGGGTTTTATTAATTTATTTATACGTGTTTTTGTGTAAATTAATATGCTTATAAATCAATATTATTAATTACAAATTAGAGTAAATATGTGCTGACTAAGATAATAAAGGGAAGTGTAATGTGCTTCGGTATAGGAATGCGCTAAGTTAGGAATATGGAATATGGGAATCTTTTTGGAGAGGTACGAGTATATGAAAATTAATATGGGTATGAATTGTCGTTAACTAGTATAGTTACACACCTATAGTTTGATTTATTGTTTTATTTTATTTGAAATTAAATCAATTTTTTAATAAATAAATTTATTTAACTAACGTTATGCAACTGAATATACAATGTGTTTATATTTTTGGTTTGGTGTATAAATGAGAAACCCAATATTTAACGCGCTTTGTTGTTTTAACTGCGCTTTGTTGAAAGTGATTGCAAGGCACTTCGGGAAATTGGGATTGTTTAAAGTTAAACGGCAAATTTAGTATGCGGGTAATAAGCACATCTTAACTTTTACTCTTCCCGATGATGATTTTGGCCTCTATTAAATTTGATAAGTGTTTTTCTTACGGGAAGTCTGGTTCCGTTGCACAGCTTCTGCGGTTGCACGTTGCGCATTAACGTCAACGGTCAACCTAATTTGACAACTAATTCATTTCGTGGCATTCCAGATGGCTCCAATGAGTTCAAGAATTCGATTGTTCGACAGTTTTTCCTCCTCCATAACTGTATTAATAGATTTGTATTCCATTTGCTTGCCAGAAATTTCAATTTGCAATTGATAGTTTATTTTATTCAGCGTTTTCTTCGCTACCTACCAATTTAAATTTATGATTATCGTTAAGTTAATCTCTTTGGTTTTGGTTTATTTTTTCCAATTATTGAAATATGTATATTGTAGGTAAGGTAGGTTTACCTATACTGACTGACTTATTTGATATCCCTCATGCAAACAAACTAAGAACGTTTAATATATAATTGTAGGAACTCAATCAGTTTAGCCGTTGATGTTTTACTGCTGTCATCCCCCTCCTCCTCCAGAAAGACTTTGTTGCTGCTTTGCCCTTTCCAATATTTGGAATTATTTTAAAATGCAACTTGGATACAAAAAAAGTTAAATAGAATTGAATTTGCAGTTGCATATGAAAATATGTATGATGTAAATAACTTTTTCTTCGAACTATTTTTCTTTTTTTTTACTGCAAGTTCATCTTCAACTGCATTAAGAACTACAATTGTAGCTTCCATTCAATTTTGTTAAGCCAATATTATGTAAGATATTGGTGTTATTACTACTTAACTGCAATTTTCTTTACCAAGCATATTTTCGAACCCATTTTTACCCCATTTCACCATAATAAACAGCTTGGTCTTGCAAAAAATATTTAGCCCTCAAGCCATCTGAAATTACAATTATTAAAAACAAAAATAATTCTTAAAATTAAAAATTTCAAATATAGAAGCTTTTCAAGGACCCGGCTTGTCCTTCTTCGCCTTATGGCCAAACTGGTTGATCGATTTGGACCAAACTCTACAATAACATTCTCGAAATAATACCGACGATTTTCTGAAAGTTTGAGCGGGTGGCTTGAAGGCTAAATATTTCTAGCAGGACTAAGTTGTTTATATTGTGAAATGGGGTAAAAAAAATAGAAGGTATCCTATTGAGTTTTTTTTAATTTTCCATAGAAAAAGCTATATATAAAATACTTTTTTAACGCTATCTACTGAAGTCTCTAATTTTGAAAAAAATGTATGGTAAAGAAAATTGCAGTTAATTAGTTCATAATAACAACAATGTCTTACATAATTTTGACTTAACATAAATGAATGGAAGCTACAATATTGTGGTTCTTAATGGAGTTGAAGATAAAATTGCAGTAAAAGAAAAGAAAAATAGTTCGAAAAAAAGTTTTATACATCATACATATTCAATTTTATTTAATATTTTTTTTTTGATGCAAGTTGCATTTTAAAATACTTCAAAAACAGTAAAGATGCGAAAATACCAAATATTGGAAAAGGCAAAAAGCAGCAACAAAGTCTTTGGGGAGGAGGTGGTGGGGTGACAGCAGTAAAAGATGAACTGATTTAGTTCCTACAATTATATATTAAACGTGCTAAATTTGTTTGTGTGAGTGTTATCAACTTAGTCAGTCAGTATAGGTATACCTACCTACAACCTACATAATATTTCAATGATTGGACAAAAATAAACCAAAACCAAAAAGGATAACTTAACGATAATCATAAATTTAAATTGGTAGGTAGCGAAGAAAACGCTAAAATTTTGCCTATTGAAACATTCAACTTACGATGTTGTGCAAAAGGTTTTCGTTGATGTCCTGACCAACTGAAATAAAATGCACGACTGGGTCGCACGAACTTGCTCTTATGATAAGCAATTGCTTAGTGGCTGCATATATGGATATTAAAAAAAATTTAAATAATATCGAAAATTCTTTTATTTTTTAAATTAGTTTAAGAATTTTCTCGGAAAAACTAAGTATGCAATAAAATTTTAAGGCTATACGTCAATCTAGGGAAAAAAAAATATTGAAAATCGTTCGACCAGTTTTTTTTAAAAGGTTATTTTTGAAAAACTTTTTCAAAAAATATTTGAGTATGCAAATATATGGCAATCTGTAGTTTACATTTGAAAAATAATTAAAAAAAAAATCAATATACCCGTTTCCAACATATTTCGAAAACCAAAAATTTTTTTGAAAAAATTATAAAAAATCAAAAAAAAAGTTTTTGAAAATTTTGAAATGCCATATTAATAAAATTATGAATGACTTATTGTTCTATGAGAGGTACCGTTATTAGACAAATTTTGAAAAAAAATTTCTAACCAAAAGATAGATTGTCTTACAAAAATAGCATTCTGAAAGTTGTATCAAAATCGTTAGAGCCGTTTTTGAGAAAATCAATTTTTGTCTTCAAGATTGTATGGCAGGTGCCGTTATTTTTGGACCTAGAGCAAAAATAAAAAATTTGTTCCGAGGGACTGCTAAATAAATCCTAAATACCAAATTTGAAGTAAATCGGCCCACCCGTTCAGCCTCCGGAGGCGCGAACAGACAGACAGACAGACAGACAGACGGACGGAATTTCCAGACCCACTTTTTTCGACTTCTCCATCATCGTGATGTCATGTGTGATTGTTATCTCAATTTTTTTTTTCTGCACGAATCCATAACTTGACTTATAGTACCTATAATCGCAAGTAAAAAGTACAGAAGGAGGTTGTGTTCAAGAGTGGAAGAAACTATAGCATCAGAGTGCGGAATCAATCTATCTTACAGCCGACGCACAACAGTAATCGTTAAAACCACTTCATGAATTATTGAAGAAAACCGGAAACATAATGTACGACAACTTAATGGAAGAAGCCCAAAATTCACAGAACAGAGCATTATATAATAAATTGAACCACTACTTGAACGAAAAAAGTTACTTTTTATCTTACCATTCAGCGGAATTAATAAGCACGATATTTCGTTAAGGAGAGAAATGTTGAACCCCAATTACATTCCAAACCGTCCAGAGCTACCTATATTATGCTCATTATGTAACCGTAAGGAGAGAGAAGACGTTTTCCACTTTATTGTAGTCTGTCCTATTCTGAAAGAATTTCGAATTCATTACTTTGGAGCGCCATAAATTGACTGGGAGGAAACACTTAAAATTTTAAATTTATCATATGGCTGGGACTTACTTTATAAATTCTCTGTTAGAGGTTAACATTATCAAACGTGCATTGTTAATGAATATTTTTGAAAAAAAGGAAATATACAAACTATGTCAGTCTGCTAGACGGCCGTCTGCCAAACCAATAGGCTTAAGTTAAACAAGAGTAAAAAAAAAGTAAACTTATATTTATTATTTTCATAAGTCAATAAACTAAAACTAAAACTAACTATTGATAAAAATCATGAAGCTGAACTAGATGAAGCAAGTTTTAAGTTATTAGAGAATAAGAATATTATTCATCACAAAGCACTTGAGTTTAATTTTTATTTTTCTGTTTTAATAGAATCACAATTTTCTTCCATCATTGTTCAGAAATATGATTTGAAAAATTCTGATTTTGTCTCTTTGAATAGATATTGTGAATTTTGAAACAATTTTGAATTGTACTAATTTAGAGATAGCTTTTACTAAGCTTCGGAATATAATAGATTGTGCGGTTTTAAATTTCGTTCCTTCAAAGACTATAATAAATTAAAAAAAAAAAAACAATTTGGTTTAACAAAAAATCGATGTGTAACTGAGCGGACGTGTGTGACAGAGTGGCAAATTTTCGGATTGGTTTGAAGTGGTTTTAAGTTCTTTCCAAGTTAATTATACAAAATATCCCTTTTTAATTACTTTGCGCTTGATGCTGTGTTACTTTTCATAAGAAATCATAGTAAAATAAGGAATTTAAGTCCAAATTAAATTAAAAAAAAAAAAATTAAAAAAAAAAAATTAAAACAAAAACTAACCTTAAATTCAATCAGTGCTTTTTTGTGCTCACATAAACTGCTGAATAAAACTTTTCCCCATCCAACCCATAAATAAATAAATACACACATGAAAAACTCTTATATTTAATGTCTGCTAAACGAAATAGAGAACAGTTTTCTGAATCTCCATCCCCTCCAAAACAACCGCAAAAAATATCAACACTTTCACGTCATAAACTACCAACACAAATGCCGCAATCTGAAAACTCTACGATGCAAAAAAATTCTTTTGATGTTTGCTCAATTTCCGAAAAACTGGAGAAAGTCATGCTGCAAATCACTGACTCCGAAAAAAGAATAACCGAAAAAATTGATCTTGAAGTAGGAGCTTTACAGTCTTCGCTCCAGGCCGTTAATAACCGTTTGTCTCTTTTGGAATCAAAACAAAACGAAATTGACACACTTAAAGTTGAAAACCAAGAACTCAAAGAAAAATTACAAAAACACGACGAAGCTATTCAAAATATTAAGGCGCACGTGGAGACTAATGAAGAAAAACAACAATTAAAAGAGACAATTAGCGATGCACTTCTACATGGGGTTCCGCAGTTACCGAACGAAAATTTACAATCAATTTTTAACAATCTCTGTGATTGCTTAAAACTAAAAGCACCGAGTGTTAAAAACATTTATCGACTTAAAACGAAAAATAATTCACTTGCACCACCGATAATGATTAAATTCACCTCACCAAGTGACAAGAGCCTTGTTCTAAGGTCGATCGGCAACTATCGTAAAACCACTAAAGTGCAGCTTTGTCTCCGAGATCTTAAACTGTGTGATGATGGTGTTAACAACAACAACAAACTTTCTCCTGTTTACATTCACGAATGTCTAACGGTGCGAAATCGTTCCCTGCTTCAATATGCACTTAAATTAAAGCGTGAGAATAAACTTCAAACTGTGTTTACTTTTCGTGGGCTTGTCTACGTAAAGACGAAAAAAGAAGAGGATGCAAAATTAATTGAGACCGCTGATGACCTTGCCGTTTTTACCACAACGTTACCGACAACAACAACTAAACCTTTTCTATTAGATGTCAACAAATCATAAACATAAACACATTACGTTAAGTTTTCTTTTCATAATGTGTTATAATATTTATCCTTATAAATCTTTATTTCTATTTTGTTCTTTTCCTTTTCAAATGATCAAGTCTTTTTCATTCAAGAAAACATAAGAAACTTATTTGAAACACACGTTCCTTTGATCACAAAAAATGTAATAACAAAAAATACCCCATGGTTCAATACCTTCATACAAAATCTTATGTATGAACGTGACCAGGCCTACAAACGTTGGAAGCGTTTTCGACTAAATGCGTTGTATGATGTATTTAAAAGGTTGAGAAATAAGGTTACAGTTGAGATTCGTGAAGCGAAAAAAC
The DNA here is from genome assembly GCA_916050605.2 of Platycheirus albimanus. Classification (NCBI taxonomy): domain Eukaryota; kingdom Metazoa; phylum Arthropoda; class Insecta; order Diptera; family Syrphidae; genus Platycheirus; species Platycheirus albimanus. The sequence goes on from OU696696.1 coordinate 201,742,581, forward strand.
GCCATTTTGCTCCAAGATTAGACCCCAAACAAGCTGGACATAAACTGTGGAAAAACCTACGAGATATCGGGATTGGCAAGAAAAAAAATAGCAACCTTGATAATATTGATTGCAATGACCTTAATAAAAAAATTTTGTCTCTTCCTTATTCAGATGTCATTGATGAAACATTGACTATATCCTTTGAGAATACTTCATTTAATTTTCCTTGTTTTAGTTTTTTACCAGTAGATGAGGCTGACGTTTTAGAGAGTTTTATTCACGTAAAATCAAATTCAATTGGCCTTGATGAAATTCACCCCGTTTTTGTTAAAGCTATACTACCGTACACAATTAAATATATAACCCACCTTTATAACACTATCTTGTCGTCGAATGTTTTTCCTTCTGCTTGGAAACAAGCAAAGATTTTACCAATACCAAAAAACCAAAATGAATTTCGACCTATTGCAATCTTACCATTTCTTTCCAAGGTCTTGGAGCGGATAATGAATGGTCAGATAAGGAAATTTCTAAATGACAATAACTTACTTTGTATAAATCAGTCTGGATTTCGACAAAAACACAGTTGCACAACGACTCTTATAAACGTTGTTGAAAATATTAGGCAAGCTGTTGATTGTGACAATGTCACTTTTCTTGTTCTCTTGGATTTTTCTAAGGCCTTTGATACAGTTAACCATAACATCTTATGTAGTAAGTTGATTAATCAGTTTAATTTCTCTTTCTCCTCTGCTATGCTAGTTCAGTCATATCTTAATTTCAGATCTCACGCAGTTGTGGCAAATCACTCAATTTCAGAATTTCTTATGTTAAAAACAGGGGTTCCACAGGGTTCAATACTGGGACCATTATTATTTTCTTTGTACATTAATGACTTGCCTCTATGTATGCAAAACTGCCAAGTAGACATGTACGCTGACGATGTTCAAATGCGGAAAAGCTTTCCAATAGGTTTGGTCGAAAATGCTGCTGTTGAAGTAAACGAGGACCTAGCTAACATTCATAGTTGGTCAGTCAAAAATGGACTTTCTCTCAATCCACTTAAATCAAAATGCTTGGTAGTCTCAAGAAAGGTCATCGACACATCTGATTTTCCAAAAATATATTTAAGTAATAAACAAATTGAGTTTGTCGAATCGGCCAAAAACTTAGGTTTAACCTTCACAAAGACACTTTCTTGGAATTACCACATACGATTGACGATCGGAAAAATCTATGGTGGCCTTCGTTTACTGTGGAGCAGTCATAAAATAACACCACTAAAAACGCGTATTATCTTGGCTAAAACATTACTTGTCCCCATTATGCTCTATGGCTGTGAAATTTTTAACAATTGTGATTATGAGCACAAGCGAAAACTAAATGTTGCATACAATAGTATAGCTAGATACATTTTCGGATTAAAAAGATATGATCACATCTCTGAATTTTCAAAATCAATTTATGGTGTTACTCTCGAAAATCTTTTCAAGCTGAAAACTTTAACTTTGCTGAACAATATTTTACAAACACATCAGCCGCCGTACCTTCATAATAAGATTTGCCGTACACGTTCCGTTAGATCTCTGAATCTTGTGCCTTTGCGTTACGCGTTCTTAATATCTGAACGCCAATTTTTCATAAATGCGATACGTTTGTGGAACTGTCTACCCCGATCTTTAAGGGTAATAAGCTGTACTAGACTATTTGGAATAAAGCTAAAGGAGTATTTGCAGACGTTAAGGTAGTGATGATATATACAAATATATTAACTTTTAATTTTTCTCATTTCCCTCATTTCGTTTTCTAAAAACTTGTTTTTATTTTTCTTTTGTATAAAGGTTTCAATATTTAAAAATTTTGTCGCATACGCATTTTTATATTTTTTATATTATTAATTTTTATTTTTATTTTTGTACCTAACAAATATCACATCATTCAATAGAACTAATTAAGTTTATACTACTTAAAAAGATCTTGTATCTTACAGTATAAATCTACTCAAATAAATATATGAAATATATGAAATAACAAAAATTTATCCAGACTGAAAAATGTCATGAAAAAACATGAGAGAGTACGAGTTTTTAAAGAAGTTTACTTATAAGCAATATATATTTGTTCTCTCAATTCGAAAATCAAGTGACATTGTAAATGCTTTTGGTCATTTTTGAATACTAAACAGAATCAATTGGGATTCCCTCAATGTATCTTATAAAGGTGTTTTTTTCTGAGAATATAAGTGATATATGTAATAGTCTTGCAATGTTTTTCCAATCGAATTTCTATGACCTAAGAATAAATTATAATCATAACTTTAATTTTATGGAGGTTTTTGTATGAAATTTTATGCTCGCAGTTTAAGGCAGCTGCTTGCCCAATTTACAATTGGAAATTTAGAACAAATCGTTGGCTTATGAAAAAAGAGAGGAGACAATAGAAAGAACCCTGAATAAACAACAACAATTACTTGTGTGTGCTTAGAAAAATGCTAATCGGTTCAGTATAGTTCGATAGAACGAAAAAACCTGTAATTGGCTTACAACTTTCATGTGGGTGCGGTGGCGTAGTGCGTAGTGCACTAGCTCCTCACACGCTAGGTCGCCCAGCTCGGGCAAAAGTTCTTCAAAAATTAAATTGAACATAAAGCGATTAAGCACCACTAAAGGAGTCTGATGATCGGGTTGGTCCCCGTGAAATAGCTATAACTCCAGCCTATGAACTTGGTGGTAGCACACACAAGTTGTTGTTATTTCATTCTAAATTTCCATAACTTTAATTATTTTATTTCTATTATAAATGCTGGAAGCCTGTGCTTATCTATAGATGATGCATTGACAGCTTTGTCAGCTCTTGACAATAGTTTCTCTGTTGCACCGGATAATATTCCACCACTTCTATCAAAAGTTTGCAATTACAATCTAGCAGCTCCACTGTGCTATATTTTGAATATGTCCTTATGACAAGATATTTTTTTGTATACCTGGAAATATTCCCTGATAACTCCTCTGCATAAATCTGGATCAATGGGATCTGTAGAAAATTATAGGCCTATTGCTAAACTTCAGTTTATCCCTTATATATTCGAAGCAATTGTTAAAAAAAATTTATAGTTTAGTTTGAAATCATATTTCCCAGCACCAACATGGCTTTATGAGTGGAAGGTCAACGACAACTAGTTTATCAATTTTTACAATTTATTGTCCGTTGTTTAGAAAACCACGTGTACAACACAATATTCGAATAAAATAAACTTGAGATGTTTTGTTTTCACTGTGCTCTTCTTAAGTGATTTGAAAGCTATTTGGTTGGACGGAGGTAATATGTCAAAATTGGCGATGAAATTCAAAACTTTTCCGATGTACCTCAAGGCAGTCACCTTGGGCCACTCCTTTTTATCATTTTTATTCATGATTTGCCATATCATATTTCTAGTTCTAGGTGTCTTTTGTATGCCGATGATCTAAAGATTTTTAGTTGTGTAAAATCTCCATTAGATGCCAGTTAAATTAAAATTGATATTGATTGCATTGCTGACTGGTGTAATATAAATGGGTTATATTTTAATATTAAAAAATTTAGTGTTGTAACTTTTCAAAAATACCGAATTCTATTTGTTTTGATTACAAAATCATTCATTAGAAAGATTTACGAGTCAAAAAGATCATGGTATGATTTTTGACTCTAAAATGAGTTTTTCTCTTCAAATTGACCATGTTATTGCAAGAGTTAATTCGATGTTGGGTTTTCTTTCTAGAAAATATAAGTCATTTGAAGATCCTTATACTCTTAAAACTCTTTACCTATCCCTTGTCAAACCTTTGTTTGAGTAATTTTGTATTATATGGAATTCCTTTACACAATCAAGTATCCAAAGGATTGAAATGGTTCAGAAAAGATTTTCAGAGGTTCTAGTTTTCCGTCTTATGAGACCAGATGTATATTAATTGATTCAAAACCTTAAGTAATGAGAAGAAAACTTTATTCGGTACTTTTTATTTTCGATGTTCTTAATGCAAACATTAATTGTTCAATTTTGTTATCCATGTTTAATATTTATGTACCGTCTCGTAGTTTGCGACATAGAGATGGTGATTATATATATATATGTTCCTTTTCAAAGTGCAAACTAGGCAAAACACAATCCAATTATAACTGGTTCATGTATCGCTTTCAATGAGTTTGATCGTTTTATTGATTTCAATAAGAAAAGGATGGATATTAAAAGAGATTTACTGAAATTAATGTAAATTTTTTAGTACTTTAATTATTTAATTTTTTTTATAAATCCTACACTCTACAAGATTTTTGCTGAAAATTACTCCAATTATTGTATGCAACTGGTCCGTTACAATAATTGTAGTAATTCTTAACACGAATTTTCGATGTTTTTTATTCAACATTTGGTCGAAAAAAGCAATTGTTTAATTTTCAACACACTAAAAAGTAAGCATTTTCTTAGATCGTATATCGTAGATCGTAAATCCCAGATCGTAGGTTTTAAGCAATATTTGCTGAATATTAAACATATTTATATAAAATTTACTCCGGATTTGTTGAAAAATCAAAAAATAATGTCCAATTTTCTTCAAAAATAAGAAAATATCGTACCTTTTTCAACTAATATGTTTAAAAATAAACAATATCTGTAGAAAATTAAGCTTTTATTTTTAATAACTGACTTTTCAACAACTTTACTTAATTTTCAACATTATTGCGCACCAAATGCAGGAAACATTGTTGGCTTTTAAGCATTCTTGTTGAATTTTAATTGAAGTTTGCATTGTTGGCTTTTAAGCATACTTGTTCAATTTTAATTGAAGTTTGCTGAAGACTAATTTTTAATTAGTTAAAATTCAACATTATCTGTTGAATATTTAACATAAATGTTTAATACCAATCAAAATTAAATGAGAAATTCAGCATAAAATAATTAGAATTCAACATAATTGTTGAAAGATAAACATATTCTAAAATTTATTCCCAAAAGTTTGCTTAAATTTAATCAACCGTAGTTGATTTTTCAACACATTAACCCTATTTTTCAGCACAAATGTTTAAAATTAAAATAAAAAACCTGAATATTCAACATAAAAAGCTGCTTTTTCAGCAAAAAAAAAATTCAGGAAAATTAAACAAATTTATTCACAGCCACATTTAGTATTCAACATAAACGTTTAAAACATGTGAAAAAAATTGAATTTCCGATTAGTTATTTGGATATGAAACAAAATTTATTGAAAAAAAACTGCATTTAATATAGTAGGTATTACTAAACTAAAATGCTGTTTTTTAAATAATATTTTGTAAAAATCCAAATAATTTTATTGGAAAATCACAATTTACTTTAAATATTTAAATGATTATTTTGAATACTAAATATGGCTATAAATTTGTTTTATTTTTCTGAATTTCCAATATCTTTTTTGTAAAAAGCAAGCTTATTTAGATGGAATATTCAGGTTTTCATTGTTTTTGAGCATTTGAATTGAGAAATCTATAGCTACGGTTAATTAAATATAAGCCTCTTTGGGAATATATTCTTGTAATTGCTAGTATCTTTCAAAATATATGTTCAGTTCTTACCATTTTATACGGGTTGAGTTCTCATCAAAATCAGATTGTTGTCATATAAGCAAACTTCTTGATAAACGTTTGTCATAATCCTTATATTGAAGAGAAAAAAGAACAAGTTAAAGCAATTGAATAACTTCTCTACGTTGAATTTGAATACATACCATTAGGAATCCTGGAAAATTAAACTTCATTCTTCGAAACAATCATCCCACAAAATTGAATTTCATTCTTCAAAACTATCATAAAAAAAGAAAGATTAAATATGTATATTTAAGTAATATATATTTTTATTTTTTTGTTTTTTTTTTCAAGTTTCCTTAATTACTAAAAATACATACATACTATTTAATTAAAAAAATAACATTGATGATTTATGTAAAAAATTAAAATTATGATTTAATTAAAAAAAAAAGCTGATTTAATAAAAAAATGATGAGCTCCATATCTGTAAATAAAAGAAAAGCAATGGTTTATGTCAATGAAAAGTAAAATCAAATTTACATTAGGATAAGATATAAGGTTATTTAGTTAAAATATCTTAATAAGAATAACTAAGATGCGACTTACCCTTTAGTTTTGGTTAAGTTTGCAGATGAGGGTGTTGATTTTAGTTAAATTGGTAGCATCCTTTTTTGGACCCCGAGGCTTTTCGGGGTAGTGGTTAAGGATGAACCTTACAAAAAAATCTAAGGTTTGGGAACTGGGATACTTCCTTGGGATATTCTATATTAAAGGCGTAGAAGTATCCAATAGTTTGGGCCAGTACATAAAAAGTGTTTGGTTTAATTTTCAACGCAAATGTTTAATTTCCAACGCAAAATGTTTAATTTCCAACACAAATGTTTAATTTTCAACACAAATGTTTAATTTCCAATTATTTCGCATTGTTGTTGTATTTCACATGGAATTTCTTTTTCAATGCCAACTTCTAAAAAAGAAATTTTCCTTTATTATAATTTAGAAAAAAAATTATTTATTTGGCATTGAAAAAGAAATTCCATGTTAAATACAACAACCATACAGAATTATACCAAGCGGTTGTTGCATTTATCGTGAAAATAAGTGACAAAGAAAAAATAAGTAAGATACCTAATAATAGTAATAATTATAATAATAATAATAATAATAATAATACAAAAAATATTTCACTTACCGGATAGATTTTATCTTTTTTTTTTGTTTTATAATCGCGACGCGCACTGCAGAGACATAAGCCGAAAACAGATGAGCAGAGGGTCTGCACGCAGCGCTGCATGCAGAGACGAACCTAAAACAGATGTGCATACTTTTGAAATTGTAAAATGCCTAGTTCTGATTTGACAGAAGGGAGAATGTAGTGTCCGCAAATTTAAAAGATTTTTTTGCTTTACTCGTGTGGTTAACTAGTCCTCGTTCAAAATACACGGGATAGCGTTTATAACCCCTTAAATAAAATGTAATTCACATAATTGTAAGTTTTTATACTACGTTTTCATTAGGGCCGAAATAAAGTAATTTGGAAATTTGCTAAAAATGTGTTGGTTTTTTACAACCTTTTCATTCTTTCTTCTTGTTTTGTTATGCATTTTATTTAAAAAAAAGTTATTTTGTTTTGATTACTTTTTTCATTGCCTTGTATTTTGTTTTGTTTACTTTTGCCGTTGCCTTGGATTTGTTTCCAATTTGACATTTTAGAAAATATCTGTTCAATTGTTTTCAATTAACTTATACATTATGTATGTATAATCATTTATACACTACCTACAATAGCAATTTAAGCATTTAATTTTAACATTATAGTTTTTTTTTAATATAAATTATCAAATCATTAATTTGTACGTGCTTTAAGCAACATTGTTTCTCTACTAAGATTGTATTAAGATTTCTAGCTTGAGCCAAACTCAACTTCTCAGTTCAAAAATTCAATTGTGTCGACTCTAGCAAACCTTGTTTATTGTGTGCGAATAAACGCCGCTCATCTGTTTTCGGCAAATCTGTCAAAATAAGTAATGCTATTTACTAATTATTTTAATTTTTTTCGTTTGTTGTTGTAGCTGCAATGACACTAGGCAGGCTTTTTAGGAATAAAGACATCGTGCAGCGCAAGGCTGCGTGCATACCCTGGAAAGTGACAGCTCCCATAAGAATCTGTGAAATTTATTTTCTCTGCATGGGAAAAGGCTGCACATCTGTTTTGACCATAATTCACGAATGATATTGTTTGTTGTGATGCGGGGCACGTGCCTATCATATCATGTACACGAAAGAGAAGAAAGAACAAAAGAAAGAAATGCACATTGTTTTCGCACAAGTAATGATGAGAATTCAACAAGTTATATTGAAAGGGAAATCGTATGTCATTTCCCGTAGGAGAGTGAGATGAAAATTTGCCTCCTCGCTCTTTTTTCAACAAAGGATTACAATATTATAAAAAGGAGAAAATTGTATTCAGCAAAAAATGTTTAATTATTGAAAATAGGATGTATTCATATTTGTTTGGGATATAAATATTATATCGTATTTTCTATAACTTTCGAATTGTTTTTGAAATATTTTTCGCTATAAATAGTATATTCTTTTGAAAATTCAACATGATTACGAGATTATGAAAACGATCAAATTAAATTAAGCAAAAACTGTTGAAACAGAGAAAAACTATATTTGAAAAAACACTATCTGGGATGTTGAATTTTTCTATTCTCTTCATTTTTTTCAGATATTTGATTAATATTGAACAAACTTTTACGATTTTTAAGCAAGAATGTTTTATTTTCAGAAAAATCTGTTGAATAAGAGAAAAAAAAGATTTCTCGTAAAAAAAATACGGTGATCAAAATATGTTAAATATGTTAAAAATTAAACAAAAATTCAAAATTTTCAACAAAAAAAAATGCTTATTTTTCAGCAAATGTTGAAAATTACTACGATTTCATTTCGATGCTACAATAATTATAGCAAAATTCAACCGGTGTTGAAAAACTTTAAACACTTATTGTAGTAGAATTACTATTTTTTTTTGAGTGTATTTAATCTGTAGTCTCTATAAAGTCATTGCAATTTAAAGACGAAATAAATAAAAAAAAAATCGTTAGAGCCCTTTTCGAGCTAATTCAAAATGAAAAAAAATTGAGCTTGAAAGGTACCAGTTTGAGCCGGTTTAAAACAAAATAAAAAAAAATACCTCGACAAACTGCTATATATCAAATTTGAAGAAAATTCGTCAAGCCGTTTAGGCTGTAGCATGACGTGAAAAAGCGCACATCCGCACAGACAGACCGATGGACGGAATGGCGAAAACCTCTTTTATGTGTTTCTGTATCATCGTTATGCCATGTTTGAATGAATCCTCTATTTTGTCTGCATGAAACCAATACTTGCCCTATTGAGCAAGTAAAAACAAAAAAAAAATTGTTATTCGGACTCGGCTAGCATTCGAACCGGGGATTACAGAATCCTACTGTAACGCACTCGGAAAGACTCGGCCATCAAGTTGACAATTCAATGATAATTGCGGGTGGCAATGGTACAGTGGATGTAGTGCTTGGATGCTTAACCTGAGAGCTGTGAGTTCAAACCCAGCCTGGACAGCAATTTTAATTTTTTTCCCCAGTTTCAACTGGACGCCACCAGTGGGATTTTCGTGAGATATTTATCACCTATAATCTCAATCCACTGTACCAACTTTCTTTACTTTCTTTCCATTCCTTCTCTCTCCTCACTCGCACACGTTAAGGAGCTCTAGGACCTTTTGTTGCTAAGCTTTTAAAAAAACATAAGCGAGAGCTACAGTACGTTTGCCACGAACTGTTGGATACCCTATTCCCTTTTTTTGTGTATGTGTATGCGTTCGCCTCCCGCAGCCAACCGATGATCCAGTTTCATAAACAAAATTCTTCTTTACCAGACAGAAAAAGATTCAATAACATTAATTTTGTGTGGTGTGATGTTCAATTAGTGCTGGCAAAATAAAAAAAGGCGTGTGCCACGCCCAAAGTTAAGACTTTTTATTGCCAAGGCAATTAGTATGAGCTCAGTGACATTCAATTTTATTCTTGCAGATCGATTTGAACAAAACAAGGCAAAACTTAAATTTTTAAAAATTAGATTTTGAATGGAAATAGCGATTATGGGTGATTTTTACAATTCTTGAACCACACTCTGCTACGTTACCAAGGAACTTAAATCTAAGTGTTCATCTTTTTACTTCAAAACTGCGACCGACAGTTAAAAAACGTTAAAAAATAAATGCATTATATGACTTTTGACGAAAACGCCCCGTAAAAGTGAGCGTGTCTTAAAAATGTTAAGCAATAACTAAGCTTTGATCATTAGTCAGTATTTAGGCATATGTGTAAAACTACAGCTGAATCGAGCAGTTTTTAAGCGATCTTACCTGAACAAAGGTATTTTATCAAAATCACGCCTTTAGTGGGCGTATTGAAAAAATGTACACACGAAAATGTAGATATTTTTTTCATAAAACGAACGGAACGGAAAAAAGCTTAAATTGAATATTGGTAAGTTTTTTAACTTTTTAAAACAACGTTTTTCATTCTTTTATGAAAAGTGGGCGAAAACCACGCCCAAAATTCAAAAATTTTTTTTACATACACAAACGTTTAAGTTTCTACTAAGAGACGCAAAATGTTGGCTTGCGGATTCATTATAAATACCGTTTATTTGCAAAAACAATTTTTTATACTTTCTATTGAAAAGTGGGCACCAGCCACGCCCAAAATCAATTTTTTTGATTTCACACACAAGATGCTTATGTGCAAGTAATACCCACAAAATTTAATGTTTTTCGCTTTAATATAACAATTGTTATTTTATAAAATCAATATTGATGGATTCGTATGAAAAATGGGCGTCAGCCACGCCCAAACTGGAATATTTTTATTTAATTGGGAGAAAGTTTACTTAAAGCTTACGTGCGCAAAATTTTAGCGTTATGCTTTTATCGTAACCGTACAAAAAACATATTTTAATTTTACCAAATTGAGGTTGTTCATCAAAAATGAAGATTGTGGGCGCGTTTGTGGGCGGATTTTACCGGTTCAAAAACTTAGCCTTACTCTTGAACCAAAGATTATGTACACCAAATTTCAGTTTTCTAGCTCAAAAATTGCGATCTCTAGAGAGTATAAATGCGGACGGATGGACGGACATGGCTAAATCGACTAGGCTTTTGATTCTGAGTCAGAATATATGTATATACTTTTCTATACCTAACGGTATTATTTCGCTATGTTACAAACTCCACGCCAAATACAATATACCCATTCTATGGAATAGGGTATAATAACCGAACCTACTTCTTCACAAAAACAAGAAAATCTAGTCTAACAATCATCACACGGATTGCACAGGTGATCAGTTTAAGTTCGGTTATTTTTGAATAGCTTAGCAACAAAAGGTCCTAGAGTCATACGGTTTTCAGTTCTTTACTAAAAAGTAATAAGAGCATAAAATTTTGGTAAAAAAAAAACTATTTACTCACGTATAATTTAAAAAAAAATTTGTTTGAAATATTTTTTTTTTCGAAGTTTTGAGTTTGAAAATTTATTTTTCTAAACCGGTTCACTAGAATAACTTTGTTTAAAAATGTAACTGAAGAAAAGATTTTTTGTTTTACAAAAAGGTGTATGATAGCATTGTAAAGGGTGCGAATATAAGCCATTTTTCCAGGAAATTGCCCCTCCTGGCTGAACGGAGGGGAATAGACCCCCTCCCATAGGATTGTTTTCTTGTGTTAATACAATTTATTCGTTCTGTTACAAAAGTACCCAAATAAGTTAATTTTTGAAATTTTGTCATACTTTGTGTCGGATTTTCCCCATGTTCGTCACACCAAAATGCTGCCAGACAAACTTTTTTGTCTAACTAATCAAAGGCTTTCTATTGAAATTAGGTACAACATTATATATGTGACTTGACTTATTTCATTTTGTCACACTTTTATGTCGAATTTAGCCCATTTTCGTCACACCAAAAAACTGCCAAACAAACTTTCTCTTGTCTAGCTCCCGAAACGCTTTCCACTGATATGCCTCACAACATTACCTATAGTCTAAGAGCCCACAGCAAATTTTGGGAGTGTAAAAGTCCCGAAAAATATTTATATCAATGGATAGATCTTGCATTGCTAGACATGGAAATCAAAGTCTGGCAGTCAAAGGTGGGGGAAATTGTGAGTAATACTGCATCAAAAACGGGATTCTATCGACTTTTTGGATTCTCATTTGGCTCACCTAATTTTTTTTGGAAATCTAAATTTGAGCCACCCTTAACACGAATATATGAGTCCCAGACGTTTTGAGCGGGACAAAGGGGCTGCCAGACGCCCCCAAAAATTCCCAATTATCGACTTTTTGGATTCTCGTTTGGCTCACCTAATTTTTTTTTTGGAAATCATAGATTGAGCCCCCTAAGCACGAATATATGAGTCCCAGACGCTTTGAGTGGAACAAAGGGGCTGCCAGACGCCCCAAAAATTCCCAATTATCGACTTTTTGGATTCTCTTCTGATATTTAATTTTTTGCAAATTGTTTTTATTTTCCAATTTCGTGTATATCGCAGCGTTGCCAAGAAGTAATGCTTTGGACTCATAAGCTTTTCGAATTTTACCTTGAATCGTTTTCTGCAACATGGTTAATAATAAAAAAATACGTTAATTGCACACACGACACACCAGATAAAGTCAGCTTATAAACAACAAATGGAAACAAGCAATTATATTTAAAAAAAAACATGGTTGTCTGTAAAGTCGGTTTACGGACGATAATTTTACGTGATAACCAGTTCACAAAACACTTCAACCTACCTACAACCACCCACCATTCTTTAATTTTGTTCACCCCTTGAACACCAACCTCCCGCCACATACATCAACAAACCAACAGCCCACCATTTTTGAACATTTTTTCCTCCTCTACCACACAGTAAATCCCCCCTTCCTAACCACTACCAATCACACACACCAACTACACCCAACCACCCACTATTTTCGACAATTCCACCCCCCACCCTACACCAAATTCAACCACCCACTCCACCTAAAACCACCTGCTATTCACCCACCCCCAACTACCCACCACAACTATTTTTGTTCCACTACTCCCCCCCCAATCCCAACTACCCATTCCAATACAACCACTGGCCATTCACCCACAAATTTTAACATTCCCCCAACACCAAATCACCCCCCAACATTACCAACCACCCATCCCACCTACAGCCACCAACCAAAGACCCAAAGTTTTTGATAATTCCCCTTACACCTTATCACCCTCCCTCCTCCCCCCTTACAACCACCGCCAACTGCCCACCCCACCTACAACAGCCAATCAACCACCCACCATTTGTGACATTTTTTGTTTATCCCTTAACCCAAACACCAATCTACCACCCCCACATTCAACCAACAGGCCACCATTTTTGAAAATTTGTTCCTCCTCTCCCACACAATAAAGCCAGCCCTTCCTAAATACCACCAATCACCCACCCACTATTTTTGACAATTCCCCCATGCACCAAATTCAACCACCTACTCCACTTACAACCACCTGCTACTCACCCACCATTTTTGACAAATTTTTTTTCACCCCCCACCCCCTCCCCAGTACAACTATTTTTGGCAATTCCCTTCACTATACCCTCAACACCAATCCAACCACCTATAACACCTACAACTTGCCACTCACCCAACACCACCAACCACCCATCACACCTACAGCCACCAAACAACCACCAACCATTTTTGACAATTATTTTTCCCTCACTCCCTCCAAACACAAAATCCCCCAGATCCAACCACCTACAGCCACCAAGGAACCACCCATTAGCTTTGACAATATTTATCTTACCACCCAAACCAGCTACAACCACCCACCATTTTTGACGATTTTTCCTCTTCCGGACACTACCCCTCCCCCCCGCCTGGCCCACACACACTCCAACCACAACCAACCAACCACCCAACACTCTCCCCTCCCACTTTATCGACTTTATAGGCTATGAAAGCAGCTAGGTAACGTGACTGTGACTGTGACTGTGACAGTGACTGTGACTGTGACCATATATGTGACCATATATTCCAAACCGATTTATTTGACGTTATCACGTCAAAAAAATAAACTAAATTCCGTGGCCTAGTGCGTTTCGCTGACTCTCCGAAGTAATAATATGCATTTCATAAAATAAAAAAGTCGATAATTGGGAATTTTTAGGAGCGTCTGGCAGCCCCTTTGTCCCACTCAAAACGTCTGGGACTCATATATTCGTGCTAAGGGTGGCTCAATCTATGATTTCCAAAAAAAATTAGGTGAGCCAAACGAGAATCCAAAAAGTCGATAATTGGGAATATTTGGGGGCGTCTGGCAGCCCCTTTGCCCCGCTCAAACATCTGGGACTCATATATTCGTGTTAAGGGTGGCTCAAATTTTGATTTCCAAAAAAAAAATAGGTGAGCCAAATGAGAATCCAAAAAGTCGATAAAATCCCGTTTTTGATGCAGTATTACTCACAATTTCCCCCACCTTTGACTGCCAGACTTTGATTTCCATGTCTAGCAATGCAAGATCTATCCATTGATATGAATATTTTTCGGGACTTTTTCACTCCCAAAATTTGCTGTGGGCTCTGGGTCTACTATATGATTTAAGACTGTTTTTATCGTGGTTATATGACATTGTAGACATGAAATTTTACGGACCTACCGCGATTGAATTTTTTAATCAAAAAGTATTGATTTATTTCCCGACGTTTCGACAGGGTTACACTTGAAATGAAAGTGTTGTACCTAATTGTGTTAAGATAAGCAAAAAAGTGCACATAAAAGGTTCTAAGAAAATCATAGAAAGAACCAGTGAAATTTTATTGAAAAAGGTTATTTCAAATAACTTTTGTGAGCTTAATCATGTGACCAGTGAAATGTACAAATGTCATCTAATGTTGTCCAAGAATATGAGTGCGGAATTGTTTGATTTATGTGACACACTTACACACAATCAAAGTGAGAAAATTGCAAATAGCTGTAGCAGTCGAGACATAAAGAAATTTAAAGAACTAGCAGCCAAGATATGCAAAACAACAACGAAAGATCAATGCGTGGCGGCTACGGTGAGAAATTTATCTAGCAAAGAGCTTGATGATAATACTTTGTCGATACTCTCAAAAGGAATGAACTTTGCACCTACACCGTTAAATATTCCTACTGAATCAATAATAGGATGTGTTGAAGAGTGCTTACTTAGAAACAAAATTGATAGATTAACATCTGAAACCATAAGGCAGGATGTTTCAGTTTTAATTCGCAGGGCAAAACCGATAAAACAAAACATCACAGTTAATGAGAGAATTTCTTTGAAAAAACTTAGAGCAGACAAAGAGTTGATTGTTCTTCCTGCAGATAAGGGAAATTGCACTGTAGTCCTCGATACAGCTGAATATAGGTCTAAAATTCTTCTCAGTGACAGTGGTACATACAAAGAAGTTAGTTATGATCTCACAGCAAGAGTGACTAGAAAAGTGAGACAAAAAACGGCAAAATGCAAATCACTCATTAATAAAACGAATATTATACCTTCTTGTATTCAACCACCAAAACTGTATGGCCTGCCAAAAGTACATAAGGAAAATGTCCCCTTGAGGCCAATTGTCAGCCAAATTGATTCCCCTACTTACCTTGTTGCCAAAGAACTAGGTTTGCGACTCAAGCCGTTGGTTAATAATTGTTTGTCCTCGGTGACAAACTCAAAGCATTTTGTTTAGAAGAAGATAACTCCCTGGCATTTTTAGATGTAAAAATTATAAGAAAACAAGATGGAACCATAGGACACACTTTATATAGAAAGCCCACCCATACCGATAGATACTTACATGATGCTTCTCATCACCATCCATCGCATTTCACATCTGTGGTATCGGCTCTTGTGAATAGAGCGAATACAATCTGTGACAATGATCATCGTGTAGAAGAGTTAAAACATGTCGACGCAGCTCTTATAAAAAATGGCTATAGTTCCAAACAACGTTCTTGGAAACCAAAAATAAGAACAGTTTCAGAAAACTCAGCACAACAAAATGAAAAACGAGCTTTTCTTCCGTATAGAAAAGGCGTTTCAAAAGCCATTGGAAGAATCTTATCGAAGCATGGCATAAAATCGATTTTCAAGCCACCAGAAAAAATCCGCCAGCTTCTAAGATCTCCAAAAGATAAAATTCCACTGCTAAATCCAGGAGTTTATTCTGTGCCGTGTAGTTGTGGCTCATCTTATACAGGTGAGACAAAAAGAGCGATCTCCACAAGACTGAAGGAGCATATAAAATCCATTCAAAAGGATGAAGAGACAAAATCAGCCATATGTGAGTATTTAGCCTATAATGAAGAACACTTCATACGATTCGATCAAGCTAAATCGATTTCCACAGAAAGATTTTATGTACCTAGATTGGTACGAGAAGCAATAGAAATTAAAATGCATTCAAATTTCAATCGAGATCAAAGCTTTAATCTTTCTTCTACATGGGATCCACTAATAAATGTTTTAAAGCTTAACAAAATCCAAGCTAAGCACAAAAACAAAAATCAAAATAATCTGCCAACTGACACTATTAGTTTTGCATGCTCACAAGAGTACATAAATTCACAAAAACAACAACAATCATCACAGTTGCAACAGATGAGAGAATAAAAATGATCCACCCACGAGCCATCAGTCAACCCGTGACCACGACAAGTGTAACCCTGTCGAAAATAAATCAATACTTTTTGATTAAAAAAAAAATTCAATCGCGGTAAGTCCGTAAAATTTCATGTCTACATTACCTATATGAATGACTTGATTAATTATGTCGTTGGCTCTCGGTCTATGATATCACTTTGAGGTGCATCCGCTCCAACTGTGAATTTGTGATGTTTAATGCGGTTATTTTTCAGAAATCTGTTACGAGTAACATCAATATTTACTTCACCCGCATTCGTTGCGTCACTGTTATTTATATTCATGGTGGAAGAGGGGCGAAACTGATTCACTTGCAATTATTTCTCATAGACATTTTGTGCACTTGTATTTTTTTGGAATTGTTTAGGTGTATGTACAAGAGATGGGTAATGGCGTCAATGCATTAGAACTTAAGACAGTAATTGATTGAGTTTGTTGTTGTTGAAAGCCTGAATTGACTAAATCAGTGTTCTTTTTATCACCATGAGCTGGTTCTAAAAGCATGTTTAATTTCGAATTAAGAGAATCTAAAACTTTTCTCATATCGGAGAGATTTACCAATACCATCATTGCACTTTTTATATCAGCATGTAATAATTGAATGGTTTTAACAAGTTCTGCAATCTTACAACCAAACCCAGAGCACTGGTACACTTGCACTCATCACATTTCCAGAAAAATGCATTCTTTAAGAACTTCCAAAAAGTTTCAGATGGATCAGTAGGTACAATAATTGTGAAACCTAAGACCACAAATCCCACCATACAGTATACAATCTGCGTCAATGTTTAGGTTGCACATAGCGCACTTTTCAGGCATTTTAAAAAACTATTAAATGAAAAATCAGGGGAGACAAAGAAAACACGTCCGCTTTACTCGATGACTAAATATAAATTTTGCAGGATGTTTTTGCAGGAAGCAATTTATAGAAAACAGGAAACATACTTTTTCCGTCTTAAAAAAAAAGAAAACAAAACGTTTTTCTAAAAGCACCAAGGAGACACTATACAAGACCCTTATCATCCTGCTATTTGGGGGCAGAAGCGTGGACACTAACACAATCGGATGAATACAGGCTGGGGTGCTTTGAGAGAAAGATTCTTCGAGTGATATTGATCTCTAGAGAGTATAAATGCGGACGGATGGACGGACATGGCTAAATCGACTAGGCTTTTGATTCTGAGTCAGAATATATGTATATACTTTTCTATACCTAACGGTATTATTTCGCTATGTTACAAACTCCACACCAAATACAATATACCCATTCTATGGAATAGGGTATAATAACCGAACCTACTTCTTCACAAAAACAAGAAAATCTAGTCTAACAATCATCACACGGATTGCACAGGTGATCAGTTTAAGTTCGGTTATTTTTGAATAGCTTAGCAACAAAAGGTCCTAGATTCATACGGTTTTCAGTTCTTTACTAAAAAGTAATAAGAGCATAAAATTTTGGTAAAAAAAAAACTATTTACTCACGTATAATTTAAAAAAAAATTTGTTTGAAATATTTTTTTTTTCGAAGTTTTGAGTTTGAAAATTTATTTTTCTAAACCGGTTCACTAGAATAACTTTGTTTGAAAATGTAACTGAAGAAAAGATTTTTTGTTTTACAAAAAGGTGTATGATAGCATTGTAAAGGGTGCGAATATAAGCCATTTTTCCAGGAAATTGCCCCTCCTGGCTGAACGGAGGGGAATAGACCCCCTCCCATAGGATTGTTTTCTTGTGTTAATACAATTTATTCGTTCTGTTACAAAAGTACCCAAATAAGTTAATTTTTGAAATTTTGTCATACTTTGTGTCGGATTTTCCCCATGTTCGTCACACCAAAATGCTGCCAGACAAACTTTTTTGTCTAACTAATCAAAGGCTTTCTATTGAAATTAGGTACAACATTATATATGTGACTTGACTTATTTCATTTTGTCACACTTTTATGTCGAATTTAGCCCATTTTCGTCACACCAAAAAACTGCCAAACAAACTTTCTCTTGTCTAGCTCCCGAAACGCTTTCCACTGATATGCCTCACAACATTACCTATATGATTTAAGACTGTTTTTATCGTGGTTATATGACATTGTAGACATGAAATTTTACGGACCTACCGCGATTGAATTTTTTAATCAAGAAGTATTGATTTATTTCCCGACGTTTCGACAGGGTTACACTTGAAATGAAAGTGTTGTACCTAATTGTGTTAAGATAAGCAAAAAAGTGCACATAAAAGGTTCTAAGAAAGAACCAGTGAAATTTTATTGAAAAAGGTTATTTCAAATAACTTTTGTGAGCTTAATCATGTGACCAGTGAAATGTACAAATGTCATCTAATGTTGTCCAAGAATATGAGTGCGGAATTGTTTGATTTATGTAACACACTTACACACAATCAAAGTGAGAAAATTACAAATAGCTGTAGCAGTCGAGACATAAAGAAATTTAAAGAACTAGCAGCCAAGATATGCAAACCAACAACGAAAGATCAATGCGTGGCGGCTACGGTGAGAAATTTATCTAGCAAAGAGCTTGATGATAATACTTTGTCGATACTCTCAAAAGGAATGAACTTTGCACCTACACCGTTAAATATTCCTACTTAATCAATAATAGGATGTGTTGAAGAGTGCTTACTTAGAAACAAAATTGATAGATTAACATCTGAAACCATAAGGCAGGATGTTTCAGTTTTAATTCGCAGGGCAAAACCGATAAAACAAAACATCACAGTTAATGAGAGAATTTCTTTGAAAAAACTTAGAGCAGACAAAGAGTTGATTGTTCTTCCTGCAGATAAGGGAAATTGCACTGTAGTCCTCGATACAGCTGAATATAGGTCTAAAATTCTTCTCAGTGACAGTGGTACATACAAAGAAGTTAGTTATGATCTCACAGCAAGAGTGACTAGAAAAGTGAGACAAAAAACGGCAAAATGCAAATCACTCATTAATAAAACGAATATTATACCTTCTTGTATTCAACCACCAAAACTGTATGGCCTGCCAAAAGTACATAAGGAAAATGTCCCCTTGAGGCCAATTGTCAGCCAAATTGATTCCCCTACTTACCTTGTTGCCAAAGAACTAGGTTTGCGACTCAAGCCGTTGGTTAATAATTGTTTGTCCTCGGTGACAAACTCAAAGCATTTTGTTTAGAAGAAGATAACTCCCTGGCATTTTTAGATGTAAAAATTATAAGAAAACAAGATGGAACCATAGGACACACTTTATATAGAAAGCCCACCCATACCGATAGATACTTACATGATGCTTCTCATCACCATCCATCGCATTTCACATCTGTGGTATCGGCTCTTGTGAATAGAGCGAATACAATCTGTGACAATGATCATCGTGTAGAAGAGTTAAAACATGTCGACGCAGCTCTTATAAACAATGGCTATAGTTCCAAACAACGTTCTTGGAAACCAAAAATAAGAACAGTTTCAGAAAACTCAGCACAACAAAATGAAAAACGAGCTTTTCTTCCGTATAGAAAAGGCGTTTCAAAAGCCATTGGAAGAATCTTATCGAAGCATGGCATAAAATCGATTTTCAAGCCACCAGAAAAAATCCGCCAGCTTCTAAGATCTCCAAAAGATAAAATTCCACTGCTAAATCAAGGAGTTTATTCTGTGCCGTGTAGTTGTGGCTCATCTTATACAGGTGAGACAAAAAGAGCGATCTCCACAAGACTGAAGGAGCATATAAAATCCATTCAAAAGGATGAAGAGACAAAATCAGCCATATTTGAGTATTTAGCCTATAATGAAGAACACTTCATACGATTCGATCAAGCTAAATCGATTTCCACAGAAAGATTTTATGTACCTAGATTGGTACGAGAAGCAATAGAAATAAAAATGCATTCAAATTTCAATCGAGATCAAAGCTTTAATCTTTCTTCTGCATGGGATCCACTAATAAATGTTTTAAAGCTTAACAAAATCCAAGCTAAACACAAAAACAAAAATCAAAATAATCTGCCAACTGACACTATTAGTTTTGCATGCTCACAAGAGTACATAAATTCACAAAAACAACAACAATCATCACAGTTGCAACAGATGAGAGAATAAAAATGATCCACCCACGAGCCATCAGTCAACCCGTGACCACGACAAGTGTAACCCTGTCGAAAATAAATCAATACTTTTTGATTAAAAAAAAAATTCAATCGCGGTAAGTCCGTAAAATTTCATGTCTACATTACCTATATGAATGACTTGATTAATTATGTCGTTGGCTCTCGGTCTATGATATCACTTTGAGGTGCATCCGCTCCAACTGTGAATTTGTGATGTTTAATGCGGTTATTTTTCAGAAATCTGTTACGAGTAACATCAATATTTACTTCACCCGCATTCGTTGCGTCACTGTTATTTATATTCATGGTGGAAGAGGGGCGAAACTGATTCACTTGCAATTATTTCTCATAGACATTTTGTGCACTTGTATTTTTTTGGAATTGTTTAGGTGTATGTACAAGAGATGGGTAATGGCGTCAATGCATTAGAACTTAAGACAGTAATTGATTGAGTTTGTTGTTGTTGAAAGCCTGAATTGACTAAATCAGTGTTCTTTTTATCACCATGAGCTGGTTCTAAAAGCATGTTTAATTTCGAATTAAGAGAATCTAAAACTTTTCTCATATCGGAGAGATTTACCAATACCATCATTGCACTTTTTATATCAGCATGTAATAATTGAACGGTTTTAACAAGTTCTGCAATCTTACAACCAAACCCAGAGCACTGGTACACTTGCACTCATCACATTTCCAGAAAAATGCATTCTTTAAGAACTTCCAAAAAGTTTCAGATGGATCAGTAGGTACAATAATTGTGAAACCTAAGACCACAAATCCCACCATACAGTATACAATCTGCGTCAATGTTTAGGTTGCACATAGCGCACTTTTCAGGCATTTTAAAAAACTATTAAATGAAAAATCAGGGGAGACAAAGAAAACACGTCCGCTTTACTCGATGACTAAATATAAATTTTGCAGGATGTTTTTGCAGGAAGCAATTTATAGAAAACAGGAAACATACTTTTTCCGTCTTAAAAAAAAAGAAAACAAAACGTTTTTCTAAAAGCACCAAGGAGGCACTATACAAGACCCTTATCATCCTGCTATTTGGGGGCAGAAGCGTGGACACTAACACAATCGGATGAATACAGACTGGGGTGCTTTGAGAGAAAGATTCTTCGAGTGATATTCGGTCCTGTATGTATCAATGGAGTATGGAAAAGAAGATTAAATGGCAAACTTTACGTGCTTTACAGCAAGATTGACCTGTTAAAGTAGCTGAAAATACAGCGGCTTAGATGACTGGGCCATGTGGAGCGTATGGATGAGAACGCACCAGCCCAACGAGTCTTCAATTCCAATCCGGAAGGCCGACGCAGTTTATCTAAGGTGGCGCGATCAAGTGGAGAACGACCTCAACCAACTTGCTGTGCGAAACTGGAGGCCACTGGCTAGGGACCGGCTTAGCTGGCGAGGATTTTTGGTTGTGGCCGTGGTCGACAATGGACTGTTTGCACAACCTAAAGTAAAGCGGCCCACAGACACCACACTTGTGCGCGCGCATGTTCACCGAAACTGGTGCGTGATTTCGCCACACACTGCACACCAAATCGTACACACTTTAGTTGTGAAGGAGATTTCAAAGGAAAAAACATTTTAAATAAATCTTCCGCACTCCTTACTCAATCACAATACGATGCAACTGAATATAAAATGTGCGCGAATAAGATTTAAATATGAAAAAATCAACTTTTTAAAAAATATTTATTAATCTTTATTTGACAAAACGTTTTAACACGACGACGTATAAATTACAACTCCACTTAATAATGTTTTGGGCGAAGCTACGAAAGTCTTTTTTTTACTAAGTTCATTTGCCAGTCTAAGCAATTCTATAATTCTGAGAATATTAACGAGGCTAAATCGAAAGCAATTTTATAATTCTTGGAAAATTAACGCGACCAATCAACGGGCAAATGAACTTGGTTTCCCAATGTATTTATTTTAATTTTCCCAGACGGAAATTCGATCTCGTTTCCGTTGAGAGTTGCTGACTTTGACGTAACTTCTCCCTCCTTAGGTTGAAAACTCTCCTGAGTTGTATAAAATTTATTTCTGATAATTTTGAATTTTATGAAAACAAGTATAATGATTACAATAATTAATAAAAATATGAATATTACAATATATAGATTAATTACAATATTATTTTTATGATTCGACTTTAATTCTTTAATATTTTCTATGTTTTCAATTTGCTTAAGTACAATGTCATCAAAATCAAGTTTTTGTATGGACAAATTAGTGTTTACTTCATTAGGAATTACAAATTTTTGTTCGAATATATCTTTATTGTTAGTAAATATTTCGTTTTCAATTCTTATTTTACAATTATTAAAATTCAATAAAAAGTTTCCGTTTAGTTTATAATTTCTTTCGTCACAAGTACTATTTACATTTATATTTTTAACATTTTTTAACATAAGTAGCCCACTTTCTATTTCCATTATTTTAGTTTTTGAATTTTTCGTTTTTTGTACAAATGCTTTGCAACAGACATAAATTTGATTTCTTTAAATTTTTAAAGTTAACGTTTTTTATAAATGTATAAACAGTATTATTTATTTTTACAATTTCTTCATCATCTATTATCAATTCCTCAGAGTGAACATTTGTTACAGAAGTTACAAAATATTTTGTTGTATTTATAACATTATTAGGTATTTTAATAATGAAAACAAGTTTTTCATTTTCGTATACAACCGTTCCTATCTGTATATTTTGAAGTTTTTCGAAACATATATCGTACTTTGCTATTTCCTCTTTACTTAAAATATTGTTTCCCATTACTCCTGTCCTACTTGAAGCTATATTATTTTGTATATTTTCAACATTATTTTTTAGAATACCGATTTTAATTAATGTTTCCACATACATGAGTTTATTATTTAGTATAACAGTTTCCTTTTTTATATTATTAAATTGATACAATATTTTGAATCTGTCTTTTTCAATTGATGCTTTTAGATTTAAAAGAGTTTTATTAAAGTTATCATTTATCAAAATTTGCTTGTTGCTTTGAGTTATAACATTGTGGTTGTTTGCGTCAATGATTTTCAAATGATTTTCAATATTTTGCCTATCATCGTCGTCCATAGTTCCATATAACCATTTAAAACCCGTTCCTACGATATTAATAAGCAGTCTTCTATGTCTGTGAGGTATAATTGTGTGTACTTTAAATTTTAGTGAATCTAACTCGCGAATTAAAACAACTTTGTTATCATTATCAACGTTAATATTTGAAATATTCTCCTCTAAATATGATATTATTTTTAGAATTTCTATAGGGTTAATAATATGTAATATTATATTATAATCTCTTACTATGTTAACATTTCCCAGTTTTATTTCTGTAAATCCGTTATCTGCTTCTATTTGTTCTATGGTAAGAATAGCACTTGCATTACTCAGTAGTAGGGTCAAAACGAATATTACCCATCTTACCTGAAAATTTATTTGGTCGTTTAATGTTAGAAGGGTGTATATTTTCTAATTTTAACTTTCTATATCTAGGTTCTTCCTTATGCCTAAGTGCTTTATAGTTTTTAACTAGTCCCTCTGTTCTTTCTTCGGTATATTCTTCCCTAGTCTTGTTAAGCTTTTCGATAACTTTTTCTTTCATATTTTGCATGTTTGCTCTGACTAAATCTTTATCTATTTTACCTTCTAGAACATCTATTGGTTTACATTTAATTACTGAATGTATTGATTTATTGTACCATTCTACACATTTGTATATTTTCTCTATTGTTGTGAGTTCTGATTTTTCTGTTGTTAAGACTCTCATTTTTTCACTGATCGTATTATGAAGTCTTTCTATATCGGAGTTGCCGGTGTGGTTATTCGGTTTAGTGAAATGTACTTCGATATTTTCCTGTCTTAAAAAATCTTTCACATTAATGTTTTGGAATTCATTATCAAGAACTATCTTGTTGGGTTTGCCTTTTATAGAGAAATATAGACGCAATTTTTCTTTAATGGTTATGCTGTTTCTGTCTTCTAGATGGAATATTATGCTATGTTTTGAAAATTTATCAATAAAAGTTAAGAAATTGTGTTTCGAGTTTGTGTAAACGTCTGCATGAACTACCTGGTTGTTATCAGCTGGTGTTTCAGTATGTTTGAATTTAGGTTTAATTGGATTCCTATCATATTTTGCTTGATTGCATGTATCGCAATTATTAATATATTTATGAACTAGCATTTTTAAGTTTTTGAAGTAAATCAATTTCTTTAGTCCCTCATAGTTTTCATTAATTCCTGCATGCCCTGTCTCGTATTTATGATATTTTCCTATTTGCTTATAAGTTTCTTCTTCGCTTTTCATGTTTTGTGCATTATATGTACATTTGTAAAATTTTATTTTGTTTATATCGAATAATTCAATAAGTTTTAATTGAACTAAATTATATTCATGTTCTGTTAAATCTGAGAAAATTCCTATTTTTCCTTTTCTTTTTATAAATCTTCTAAATTTATCTGCAAGTCTATTCTCTCGTATGTCCTCGGAGTTTATATAAATTATTCTTTTGTTATTTAATATTTCTATCTCTTGAGTTCCATTGTTTGTTAATATAATCTGTGTGTAAAATCTATTTACTATTGTTTCGAGTATCGGGAAGTGATCATTCTGTTCTTCTTCTTGAGAGTGGATTGTATTATTATCTACACTAATATTGTCAATTTCAAAATTTAAATTTGTGTGGGGTGTCATTTCTCCCTCCTAATGTGTGATCGTCTCGATCATATTTATTTCTCCTGTTTCATTATTAATTCGGCTCAAAAAATCCGCGGCTTTATTTTCTTTTCCCTTCAAATAATCTATATTTATATTATACTAGCTGACCCGGCGAACTTCGTTCCGCCTTAAATAGTCTAAATGTCCCTTTCGAAAGTCGAGCCTCTCTTAAGAAAGAATTAAACAATTGATATTAAATTGATTAAAATTACTTTTATTCAAAAAGAAATGATTAGGTCACTGCAACGCTTTGTGATAAACAACGTTGTTTGTTTTTTTGTCCGGTGCAAAAACAAATAATGCAGATTGCTTTCCGACACGCGAACACGCCACGTACAGTTGTCCATGTGAAAAGCAAGGGAATTCAAGATTAAGGCCACACACTTGCAACGATTGGCCTTGCGATTTGTTATTGTCATGGCGAATGTGGGTCGAACGGGAAACTGAATCCGCT
Organism: Platycheirus albimanus; assembly: GCA_916050605.2. Classification (NCBI taxonomy): domain Eukaryota; kingdom Metazoa; phylum Arthropoda; class Insecta; order Diptera; family Syrphidae; genus Platycheirus; species Platycheirus albimanus. The sequence continues at coordinate 201,768,136 of OU696696.1, forward strand.
TAAACTCGAATGGCAAGTCGGTTGGTATCAAAGGAATTCTTGGAATGAGAACTTCTTTGCCTTTGAACTTGCCTTTGATTATTGTCGCTTGGATGACGTTGTTCATGAGTTTCTTCACTGTCAACTTAATTCCATTGCATAGTTTTGGTTGGTTCAGATTGCGCAGCATTATGATGACAGAGCCGACTTTGAGTTGCAAATTGTGTGGTGGTAGACCGGGAACATCCAACGAAATCAAAAATTTAACGCTGAATGTGCTGCGCAACCACCTTCCAACAACGTGGCCGCTATTCGAGAAGAGGCAATCGCAAGCGCTATGTCGGATCTTGACCGAATTGAAGTAAAAATCAACGAAAGGAGCAACGTTTTGTGAGAAAGTGTTGCGTCCCAATGATTGTCGTTGGCAAACAAATTAATCCGCTGACAGGCTTCTCTAAATGTGGCACACAGCACACCATCAACAGTCCGCAGGTTCTCGTACGAAGTTTGACCAGGCACATTGACCAAAAGCAATCGCAGATAGAAGCAGTCGTCATTTTTTGGATGAACAGCATAGATAGGACCAAGCGCATCAGTTTAATACACATCCGCATATCCGGCAACAGCTTGCCTTCGTTTTCGACGCTGAAATTTTTTGTACGGCGCATTCCAAATATAAAAGCGAGGCATTTCCGAGTAGAGCAGCTCTGGCGAACTGGTCACTTGCATAGGTGGAGAAGAAACTCGTTTGCTTTTGCAAGTGAAAAAAAAAATAATAATTAAAAATAAAAAAAAACTGGCTCCGTTGTGTGTTTACCTTGTTGAAAAGAAATCCAACAAAAAAATCCTCATGCAAATCGGATAATATTTAGCCAAGTTATGCTTGTACAAAGAACAAATTCATAATCTGTCGATATTTGTTCCGCAATTTTGTGTTTTAACGATTTTTAAAAAATACCGTTCGAAATAAACGAAATACGCTATTCGTTTACCTGGTTTAATACAAACCCAACAAAAAAATCCCCATGCAAATTGGATGATATTCAGCTGAGTTAGGCGCGTACAAACAGACACCAATTCATTTTTATATTATATAGACTAGCTGACCCGGCGAACTTCGTTCCGCCTTAAATTGATTTAATGTCCCTTTCCAAAGTCGAGCCTCTCTTAAGAAAAAATTAAACAATTGATATTAAATTGATTAAAATTACTTTTATTTAAACAGAAATGATTAGGGCACTGCAACGCTTTGTGATAACAACGTTGTTTGTTTTGTTGTCCGGTGCATAAACAAACAATGCAGATGGCTTTCCGACACGCGAACACGCCACGTACAGTTGTCCATGTGAAAAGCAAGGGAATTCAAGATTAAGGCCACACACTTGTAACGATTGGCCTTGCGATTTGTTAATTGTCATGGCGAATGCGATTCGAACGGGAAACTGAATCCGCTTTTACTCGAACGGCAAGTCGTTCTGTATCATAGGAATTCTTGGAATGAGAACTTCTTCGCCTTTGAGCTTGCCTTTGATTATTGTTGCTTGGATGACGTTGTTCATGAGTTTCTTCACTGTCAACCTAGTTCCATTGCATAATTTTGGTTGGTTCAGATTTCGCAGCATTATGATGACAGAGCCGACTTTGAGTTGCAAATTGTGTGGTGGTAGACCAGGAACATCCAACGAATTCAAAAATTCAATTGGATAGTTTGTTGCTTCATCATCATTTATTATGCGATCCACCGATTAAAACGAATGCGATTTTATTTTGAATGATGAAATTCAAATCATCTTTACTGGGTATTTCGGTGCTAATGATTGAATCGACCTGGTCTGGTCGCTTCTGCCATTCCACCGAATACATCCAACAATGCGGCTGTCCAAAAATATTGTGTTTCGTGATGAAGTCAATGATCATTAATAGTTTTTGTTTGAAAACTCGTGCAGTGATGTCGTGGCGGTCGCTCGAAGTTTGTCCGCAAAGTAAGAGTTGCGTGATTTCTGGCCATTTTGGATTGCAGGTGAATGTTATGAATAAGTCGGGGCGTCCGTAATGCCGCACATATGTCATTGCATCTTGCGCATATTCGTGCATATGCCTCGGACTTCCAACATATGTTGCTGGGAGAATAGTCAACCGGCCGATGTTTGCTGCTGCTGCATCTCCATCCAAATGTATGGCATCTCTTAAGTTAATGTATTCTTCCGAACGCAATTTATTTTGATTTAATCGGATGAAATTTAGGCGTTCTGTTTCTATCTTAACGTACATGTCGACGCAATACTGTTGAAACAATCGGCGATATCTTAACAGATGGTTGTCGACATCCTGGCGAATCATGAAGCGATATGCGTAGAAGTTCATGCTGCTGACTTTCTTATTTGTATCAGGCCCTGAAAGATAATCCCATTAATAGTTGATGAAAAAGATATGTCGGAAAACTGAGGAACTAACCGAAGAGTGGGCTTACCATTTTAATTTGAAAATGGTAGCCATCATCGCCTTCCCAAAACATAAGCGGATATTGTAATGTGTCGTATGACCGGTGGGTCTCCATCACGCGTTGAAACTGTCCATTATCACTTCGCTTGAGGACTAGGAGTTGTTGCAATTGTTCGATGATCTCAGGTTTCATAGCACGAAAAATAGCACAACGCTGATCGAGTTCCTCATTTGAATTTCCAAGAAAATAAATCTGAAGGAACTTATGATGCTCGTTCAATTGCGGCAAAAGAGCTCCCACACGATGGTGGATTTGTCCTTGGATCTGAATAGTAGAAGGATAATGTGACAATTTATCCACACTGGACATAATGTTAAAGTTCTTCTGACGACATTACCTTAAAGGTGGGATTGTAACCACGTTCTTGGATAACAGTGGCTCCAAAAGACGTCATTTGGAAGCAGCCGTTGTATTGTTGAATATGCGCGAGGAAATGCCGTGATTGCGTTGTATCTTTATACAGAAGTGATCGCAATGGCTGCGGTGGCGGGGCCAAAACAGGTAATTTTACTTTTCCTCCTGCACAACACAACCCAGGCGTTTCCGCCGAGAACTTCAATGCATTGCAATGCTGACAGACGACATTCAATGGCCAAATATTAACGCACGGAAGATCATTGTACGTTAGTGTGGAATCATATCTGAATGCAGGTGGCGCTCGTGTCCATCGCTCTTTACGTCGATTAAAGTTACGTTCATCTAGATCATCATTTTTACGACGGGTGGCTCTTGCTACACGATCTGCTTCCATATGATTGGCTATATCCTCTTGTGAAAATGCGTCACGCATGTTAGTCATTCGTAAACGGACTTGTTCATTGCGATGTGCATGCTGTTCATCCATTTGATTCGCACGTAGATTAGCCACTCGTCTCGTATTTTTATTGCGCGCTCCAATGTTTGATTGCCTTATTGGTGGCATAATGACACCTACGCGATCTGCTTCCATATGATCGGCTATCTCCTCTTGTGATTCTTGATTCGCATGCGCACGCAGAATAGCCACTCGTCTCGTGTTTTTATTGCGCGCTCCAATGTTTGATCGTCTTATTGGCGGCATAATGACACTTATAGAAAAATCCTGCAGGGACAATATCATTAGCATAACCATCTATATCAATTGCATTACACACAAATAGGTCGTTCACAAAATACCTTATTAAAATTCGTTATCGATAAAATTAAAGCCTCAATTTTAGTTATCACAATGTTCTAAAAAAAAGAAAAAAAATTAACACTAATCCATTAAATTTCACTTCGCACTTGGTAACTTAGTAGATACCTTTATACACTGTGTTGGTCACCAAACAAAATACTATTTAAAAGTTAAAAAGTTAAATTAATTTACGGACTATATTGAAGTTCAACTAATTTTACGTTTATTTAATTTTTTTTGAATTATAGATCGAAAAATTTGTCAATTTATATTTTTTTAGCTTATTTTTATTGTTTTTGCTAGTGAAAAAAAAATTGAAATTAAAAAAAAAACCGGCTCCGTTGTGTGTTTACCTGGTTCAAAACTAATCCAACAAAAAAAATCCTCATGCAAATCGGATAATATTTAGCCAAGTAATGCTTGTACAAAGAACAAAGTCATTACTTGGCGATATTTGTTCCGCAATTTTTTGTTTTAACGATTTTTAAAAAATACCGTTCAAAAATTGAAAAATTCGGCTCCGCTATTCGTTTACCTGGTTTAATACAAACCCAACAAAAAAATCCCCATGCTGACCCGGCGAACTTCGTTCTGCCTTAAATTGACTAAATGTCCCTTTCGAAAGTCGAGCCTCTCTTAAGAAAGAATTAAACAATTGATATTAAATTGATTAAAATTACTTTTATTTTACAGAAATGATTAGGTCACTGCAACGCTTTGTGATAAACAACGTTGTTTGTTTTGTTGTCCGGTGCATAAACTAACAATGCAGATGGCTTTCCGACACGCGAACACGCCACGTACAGTTGTATATGTGAAAAGCAAGGGAATTCAAGATTAAAGCCACACACTTGTAACGATTGGCCTTGCGATTTGTTAATTGTAATGGCAAATGCGGGTCGAACTTGAAACTGAATCCGCTTAAACTCGAATGGCAAGTCGGTTGGTATCAAAGGAATTCTTGGAATGAGAACTTCTTCGCCTTTGAACTTGCCTTTGATTATTGTTACTTGGATGACTGTAAACTTAGTTCCATTGCATAGTTTTGGTTGGTTCAGATTGCGCAGCATTATGATGACAGAGCCGACTTTGAGTTGTAAATTGTGTGGTGGTAGACCGGGAACATCCAAATATAATAGCAAAGCATTTTCGAGTAGAGCAGCTATAACGAACGGGTCACTTGCACATGTGGAGAAGAAACTCGTTAAAAAAAAAAAAAAAAAAAAAACAAAAAAAAAACCGGCTCCGTTGTGTGTTTACCTGGTTCAAGACAAATCCAACAAAAAAATCCTCATGCAAATCGGATAATATTTAGCCAAGTTATGCTTGTACAAAGAACAAAGTCATAATCTGTCGATATTTGTTCTGCAATTTTGTGTTTTAACGATTTCTAAAACTTACCGTCCAAAATTTGAAAAATTCGGCTCCGCTATCTTTTTACCTTTTCGGATGATATTCAGCCGAGTTAGGCGCGTACAAACAGACACCAATTCATTTTTATATATATAGATTCTCCTATTTTTAATAGCCATCTTTGGAGTCTTTGATTAATATCTTTTCCTTTATGCTTTGTATGCAACCATTTGAGTGGTTGATGGTCGGTTAACAAGTCAAAAGGTCTACCGTAAAGGTATGGTCTAAAATAATTTACTGACCAAACGATAGCCAACAATTCTTTTTCTGTAACTGAGTAGTTTTTTTCGTGATCATTTAACGTACGACTTGCATAGCATATAGGATGACCATCTTGTGAGAGGATGGATCCTATAGCAAAATCACTCGCATCAGTTGTTAACTGAAATTTTTTATTAAAGTCGGGATATTTTAAAACTGGTGAGTCTGTGAGTATTATTTTAAGTTTCTCAAATGCACTTATATAATTTGAATCATTTAAGTTGATTCTAGTGTTCTTCTTGAGATACTTAGTCATTGGTTGCGCAATTTTAGCGTAATCCCTTATAAATTTTCTAAAATATCCAGTCATACCCAAAAACGATTTTATTTGTTTTGTAGTAGTTGGTATCTGGAGTTTTTGAATGGCTTCAACTTCTGACATATTTGGTTTAACCCCTTCTGTCGTTAAGACATGTCCTAGGTATTCAGTTTCTTTAGCGAAAAATTTACACTTGTCTACTTGTATCTTTAAATTATGTTGTTTCAACTTGTCTAATACTTTTTGGACATTAATTATATGTTCTTTGAGAGAAGTACTAAAGATTAATATGTCATCTAAGTAGACGACGCAAACTTGATTTATAAGTTCTCTCAGTACTGAATTAATTAACCTTTGGAAGGTAGCTGGGGCATTTTTGAGGCCAAAAGGCATCCTTGTGAACTCATAATGCCCAAGAGGAGTCGAAAAAGCTGTTTTTTTTCTATCCTCTTCCCTTACAAGGACTTGGTGAAAGCCTTTTGCAAGGTCTAATGTTGTGAAATACTGCGATCTTCCCAGTTTGTCTAATATAGTATCTATATTAGGAATTGGGAACTTATCATCGATTGTGGCTTCGTTTAACTTTCGATAATCCACAACAATTCGCCATTTCTTTTGACCGGAATTATCTAATTTCTTGGGTACCACCCATAACGGACTGTTGTATGGAGAGTTACTCTCTTTAATAATTCCTTGCTTTAACATCTCTTTGATTTGCTTATTTATTTCCTGTTCATGTATCTGTGGATACCTATAAGTTTTAGCATAAATTGGTCTATCTGTTGTGGTGATAATCTCATGTATAATTTCATGAGTGCTACTTAACTTTTGACCTTCTATAAAAAATAAGTCCCTATTTTTCTTAAGTAATTTTTCTAGTGCCTGTCTTTCTTCTTCCGATAAATGATTCCCGAAAAGACATTGTGGTATATCTTCATTATTTATGGATGCTTCTAAAATATGAACTTCCTCGTATATATATGGACATGCATTAATAAATTTTATCTGATTCCCGTTTATTTATATGTGTTCTTTTTCTAGATCTATTTTAGCTTGTAGAGGCTTAAGTAAATTCTGACCTATTATTCCATCGAACTGTTTATCTCGAAATGATGTGAGTTTCCAGCACATATTACTATTTTCATTAAATTCTTGAGGCAATTCAGTTATTATCTCTGTATCAATAAAAGTTTTTCCATTAAGAGTGTTAAAAGTTGTAGTTTCCGTTAAAGGAATTCGTTTTTAATCATTTAATTTTGTTTTATCTAAAAGAGTCGTAGTGGACCCTGTATCAATTAAACATTTTATTTTATGTTTCCCTACTGTTATTTCTACTATCGGTAAGTCTGATTTGGAGGCTGCGACTGAAAATTTTCTTCCTCCCTTTTAACTGTTTGAACGTGATCACACTCCATTGGTGTTGGGATACCATTATTTTTAAACTGCCCTGAATAATAATTGTTTCTGTTCTGTCTGTATTGACCTGAATTGTTATAATATCTTTGCTGTCCTAAATTGTTATTCTTGAATTGGCCTGAATTATTTTTATATTGACCTGAAAAATTATTTCTATATCTAACTTGATCGTTTCTTGTATTGTATTGTGGACGATTAAAATTATTATGGTTATTAAAATTATTATTTGTGGGTTTTGATTGTATATTTTGTTTAGTATACCTAGTTTTTTGTAAAAGCCCTGTTTCTTCTTAAGTATAATAAGCGTCTCTAAGATTGTCTACCTGTCTGCTAATTATTACACTTGCTAAGTTAGGGTCTAACCCATCAATAAATGTTTTAACTATCATATTTTCATTCGCAATGGGGGAAAATTCACTGGGTCTTTCAGTATCAAACTCGTATTTAGTATTTAGTTTATCTAAAATATCTTTTAACTTATCAAAATATTCACTCACGTTATTATTCTTTAGGCTAAGTGCTTGGTGATATAGGTTATAGTATGTTTCTCTCACTCCAAAATTTCTTATTAGCTCAGCTTTTATTTGATCCCAAGTTGGTGCAGGTCCTAAAGTCCTTATAGCTTGTAAAGCAGGTCCTTGGATTTTGTTCACGATATTCCTCTGTATGAAGTATTGCTCCAACAATGTATTGATGAAACTCGGCAAAATTATTTCCACTTCTCTTATGAATGAGGAGAGTGCATAATTTGATGAACCCCAAAACTCTCGGATCTTGGATGCTTCTTTTATTAAATCGGATACAGTAATTTGTACGTGTTGAACCATTGGTGGTTGTTGTTGTGGTGGAGGTTGCATTTGTTGTTGTTGTATTGGCCCTAGTGGTTGTTGTTGAGGGTCGAGAGGATTTTGATTTTGTTGTAGACCTTGATCCATGGTTTGTCTTTCAGAAAAATTGACAAATAGTTTTGATTTAAATCACGTGAAAAACAGTAGGTGTTAAGTCACGAACTGTAGTGTTTAAGTCACTGTTCACTTTAACTATTTTTTTTTTTTTTAATATTTTTTTTTTGTTTGATTTTATAGTTTCAATTCCAATCTTCGGATTGGAATCCTACCGACTGCGCCAATAATATTTAAATATGAAAAAATCAACTTTTTAAAAAATATTTATTAATCTTTATTTGACAAAACGTTTTAACACGACGACGTATAAATTACAACTCCACTTAATAATGTTTTGGGCGAAGCTACGAAAGTCTTTTTTTTACTAAGTTCATTTGCCAGTCTAAGCAATTCTATAATTCTGAGAATATTAACGAGGCTAAATCGAAAGCAATTTTATAATTCTTGGAAAATTAACGCGACCAATCAACGGGCAAATGAACTTGGTTTCCCAATGTATTTATTTTAATTTTCCCAGACGGAAATTCGATCTCGTTTCCGTTGAGAGTTGCTGACTTTGACGTAACTTCTCCCTCCTTAGGTTGAAAACTCTCCTGAGTTGTATAAAATTTATTTCTGATAATTTTAAATTTTATGAAAACAAGTATAATGATTACAATAATTAATAAAAATATGAATATTACAATATATAGATTAATTACAATATTATTTTTATGATTCGACTTTAATTCTTTAATATTTTCTATGTTTTCAATTTGCTTAAGTACAATGTCATCAAAATCAAGTTTTTGTATGGACAAATTAGTGTTTACTTCATTAGGAATTACAAATTTTTGTTCGAATATATCTTTATTGTTAGTAAATATTTCGTTTTCAATTCTTATTTTACAATTATTAAAATTCAATAAAAAGTTTCCGTTTAGTTTATAATTTCTTTCGTCACAAGTACTATTTACATTTATATTTTTAACATTTTTTAACATAAGTAGCCCACTTTCTATTTCCATTATTTTAGTTTTTGAATTTTTCGTTTTTGTACAAATGCTTTGCAACAGACATAAATTTGATTTCTTTAAATTTTTAAAGTTAACGTTTTTTATAAATGTATAAACAGTATTATTTATTTTTACAATTTCTTCATCATCTATTATCAATTCCTCAGAGTGAACATTTGTTACAGAAGTTACAAAATATTTTGTTGTATTTATAACATTATTAGGTATTTTAATAATGAAAACAAGTTTTTCATTTTCGTATACAACCGTTCCTATCTGTATATTTTGAAGTTTTTCGAAACATATATCGTACTTTACTATTTCCTCTTTACTTGAAATATTGTTTCCCATTACTCCTGTCCTACTTGAAGCTATATTATTTTGTATATTTTCAACATTATTTTTTAGAATACCGATTTTAATTAATGTTTCCAGATACATGAGTTTATTATTTAGTATAACAGTTTCCTTTTTTATATTATTAAATTGATACAATATTTTGAATCTGTCTTTTTCAATTGATGCTTTTAGATTTAAAAGAGTTTTATTAAAGTTATCATTTATCAAAATTTGCTTGTTGCTTTGAGTTATAACATTGTGGTTGTTTGCGTCAATGATTTTCAAATGATTTTCAATATTTTGCCTATCATCGTCGTCCATAGTTCCATATAACCATTTAAAACCCGTTCCTACGATATTAATAAGCAGTCTTCTATGTCTGTGAGGTATAATTGTGTGTACTTTAAATTTTAGTGAATCTAACTCGCGAATTAAAACAACTTTGTTATCATTATCAACGTTAATATTTGAAATATTCTCCTCTAAATATGATATTATTTTTAGAATTTCTATAGGGTTAATAATATGTAATATTATATTATAATCTCTTACTATGTTAACATTTCCCAGTTTTATTTCTGTAAATCCGTTATCTGCTTCTATTTGTTCTATGGTAAGAATAGCACTTGCATTACTCAGTAGTAGGGTCAAAACGAATATTACCCATCTTACCTGAAAATTTATTTGGTCGTTTAATGTTAGAAGGGTGTATATTTTCTAATTTTAACTTTCTATATCTAGGTTCTTCCTTATGCCTAAGTGCTTTATAGTTTTTAACTAGTCCCTCTGTTCTTTCTTCGGTATATTCTTCCCTAGTCTTGTCAAGCTTTTCGATAACTTTTTCTTTCATATTTTGCATGTTTGCTCTGACTAAATCTTTATCTATTTTACCTTCTAGAACATCTATTGCAGTGGCGATTCCTCTCAGTTGGCTAGGTTGGCTTCGCCAACCCAAAAATAAATAAATACAATTCATATTAAAAGTATCATGAAATAATATTTTGTGTACAAAATACAAACCTGATTGAGTTTTCTTAAAACCCATGTGTTAACCTAATTACAACAAAACATTTTTCATTCAAATAGAACTAACCGCAGCAATCTCGTGACATTTAACTCCCATTCAAAATGGCATAGCGCATTCACATTCTAATTCAAATCGTATCCAAACTCCCCTTAACCTTCGTGTGCTGCTTAATTCCACCTTTAATGCATAAAATCGATGCTCAAAATAATAGCCATACTGCGAATGGCGAGTCAAAGGAAAACAAAATAAAACTTAGCCAGCAATCGCATCATTGGCAACGCACACGCAGGGTTGAAAATGTAAACCTAGAAAAGGAAGCAGATTGCCAGGAAAATCTAAATAGGTTTGCAAAAAGTATTAAGTACTAAGTAGGGTCTACATTAAAATGAACTGCACGAATTTGTCGCACATACCTACTTGATCTGTGGGTGCCATAGATGGTTTTTGAGCAATAAAAACTACTCTTTGTTGTATAAAATATGCAACTTAAGTTCAAAATATTTGTTTAAGAAGTGTTTATTTCCCGCATTTCGAGCATATTGACAGTTTTATAAGATACGTCAATTTTACCGTTATTTTCGTTATACGAAGACGAGTAATTGAATTAATTTGCTTCTATACATCAGATGTCCGTTACTTGAATTAAGCCCAAACATAAGAACAGTTTAGAAATCAAGAAAATTCTGCCAACAAATACACACAAAGGGCTTAACACGATATCTAGAAAAATAAAATGCACGACTGGGTCGCACAAACTTGCTCTTATGATAAGCAATTGCGTAGTGGCTGCATATATATGGATATTAAAAAAAATTAAATAATTTCGAAAATTCTTTTATTTTTTAAATTAGTTTAAGAGTTTTCTCGGAAAAACTAAGTATGCAATAAAATTTCAAAGCTATACGGCAATCTAGGAAAAAAAATATTGAAAATCGTTGGAAGAGTTTTTTTTTTAAAAGGTTATTTTTGAAAAACTTTTTCAAAAAATATTTTGAAATTTATTTGAGTATGCAAATATATGGCAATCTGTAGTTTACATTTGAAAAATAATTTTAAAAAAAATCAATGTACCCGTTTCCAACATATTTCGAAAACCAAAAATTTTTTTGAAAAAATTATAAAAAAACAAAAAAAAAAGGTTTTGAAAATTTTGAAATGCCATATTAATAAAATTATGAATGACTTCCTGTGGCCAAAATTTTATTGAAATCGAATGTATAGTTTACGAGAAAATTTGATTTGAAAATATTGGTTCTATGAGAGGTACCGTTATTAGACAAATTTTGAAAAAAAATTTCAAACCAAAAGATAGATTTTCTTGCAAAAATAGCATTCTGAAAGTTTTATCAAAATCGTTAGAGCCGTTTTTGAGAAAATCAATTTTTGTCTTCAAGATTGTATGGCAGGTGCCGTTATTTTTGGACCTAGAGCAAAAATAAAAAATACGTTCCGAGGGACGGCCAAATAAATCCTTAATACCAAATTTGAAGCAAATCGGCCCACCCGTTCAGCCTCCAGAGGCGCGAACAGATATACAGACAGACAGACAGACAGACAGACGGACGGAATTTCCAGACCCACTTTTTTCGACTTCTCCATCATCGTAATGTCATGTGTGATTGTTATCTCAAATTTTTTTTTCTGCACGAATCCATAACTTGCCTTATAGTACCTATAATCACAAGTAAAAAATTAGAGCAACAAAATCTAGAAAAAAAAAATACTTAGAATTGGGAAAATCCAGAAAACCGAAAATCTGAATACTTAATCTCGAAAATCCAAAATCTAGAAAAAGAAATCTAGAATGGACAAAATCTAGAATTATTAATATTAATACTAGATTTAGAATCCCTCTAAATTAAAAAAAAAATCTAGAATACTTTTTTTCTAGATTCTAGACTCCATCTTTTCTAGATTTTATCTTTCTATATTTTTTTTATAGATGTTGTCATTTCTTAATTCTGACACTCTGGATAACGTCGTCGTGATCCCGCCCACACAGTACATACAAATTGTTTAAACCATTTTTAAATTTTTTTTCTAAAACTCAAAAGGTTCGATATGTGCTAGCTACAATTAAGCAACCGTTACTCCTTAAAACATAGGTGCGATCTTGTGGGTGCTATGAAAGATATATACTTTAGGAAGTGCGAACTATTTCGTTAATGTGGTTGTCCACTTTAATAAAACCTTTGAAACCTGTTTTCCGTAAATATCATTTGTAGCCGAAAACTAACAAAATGAAGTTTTTTTTTCTATGTAACAAAGTTGAATAAAAATCGTTCAAGCCTTTTTTGAGCAAATTAGAAATAAAATGCACGACTGGGTAGCACCAACTTGCTCTAATGGGTGACAGTGGTCTAGGCTCAAGGGGATTGAGATTTTGATAAAAATAAATTTTTCAAAATTCTTAAATAAATATTTTAAGTAATTTGAGCTGAAAAAAATACGCCTGTTTATTTCTTGGATGAATTTGAATTGATTAGAAAAAATTTATGAAAATCTATGGAGCTGTTTTTGAGAAAAAAAAAAGTATAAAAGTTTTTCATACAAATGAAAAAAATTAAAAATTCGTTTTTAAACGTAAATTTGCTTCTTTTTGCTTTACTTTTGGATCCTTGGTGTAGCCAACCTAATATTGGAGACCAGGAATCGCCACTGATCTATTGGTTTACATTTAATTACTGAATGTATTGATTTATTGTACCATTCTACACATTTGTATATTTTCTCTATTGTTGTGAGTTCTGATTTTTCTGTTGTTAAGACTCTCATTTTTTCACTGATCGTATTATGAAGTCTTTCTATATCGGAGTTGCCGGTGTGGTTATTCGGTTTAGTGAAATGTACTTCGATATTTTCCTGTCTTAAAAAATCTTTCACATTAATGTTTTGGAATTCATTATCAAGAACTATCTTGTTGGGTTTGCCTTTTATAGAGAAATATAGACGCAATTTTTCTTTAATGGTTATGCTGTTTCTGTCTTCTAGATGGAATATTATGCTATGTTTTGAAAATTTATCAATAAAAGTTAAGAAATTGTGTTTCGAATTTGTGTAAACGTCTGCATGAACTACCTGGTTGTTATCAGCTGGTGTTTCAGTATGTTTGAATTTAGGTTTAATTGGATTCCTATCATATTTTGCTTGATTGCATGTATCGCAATTATTAATATATTTATGAACTAGCATTTTTAAGTTTTTGAAGTAAATCAATTTCTTTAGTCCCTCATAGTTTTCATTAATTCCTGCATGCCCTGTCTCGTATTTATGATATTTTCCTATTTGCTTATAAGTTTCTTCTTCGCTTTTCATGTTTTGTGCATTATATGTACATTTGTAAAATTTTATTTTGTTTATATCGAATAATTCAATAAGTTTTAATTGAACTAAATTATATTCATGTTCTGTTAAATCTGAGAAAATTCCTATTTTTCCTTTTCTTTTTATAAATCTTCTAAATTTATCTGCAAGTCTATTCTCTCGTATGCCCTCGGAGTTTATATAAATTATTCTTTTGTTATTTAATATTTCTATCTCTTGAGTTCCATTGTTTGTTAATATAATCTGTGTGTAAAATCTATTTACTATTGTTTCGAGTATCGGGAAGTGATCATTCTGTTCTTCTTCTTGAGAGTGGATTGTATTATTATCTACACTAATATTGTCAATTTCAAAATTTAAATTTGTGTGGGGTGTCATTTCTCCCTCCTTATGTGTGATCGTCTCGATCATATTTATTTCTCCTGTTTCATTATTAATTCGGCTCAAAAAATCCGCGGCTTTATTTTCTTTTCCCTTCAAATAATCTATATTTATATTATACTAGCTGACCCGGCGAACTTCGTTCCGCCTTAAATAGTCTAAATGTCCCTTTCGAAAGTCGAGCCTCTCTTAAGAAAGAATTAAACAATTGATATTAAATTGATTAAAATTACTTTTATTCAAAAAGAAATGATTAGGTCACTGCAACGCTTTGTGATAAACAACGTTGTTTGTTTTTTTGTCCGGTGCAAAAACAAATAATGCAGATTGCTTTCCGACACGCGAACACGCCACGTACAGTTGTCCATGTGAAAAGCAAGGGAATTCAAGATTAAGGCCACACACTTGCAACGATTGGCCTTGCGATTTGTTATTGTCATGGCGAATGTGGGTCGAACGGGAAACTGAATCCGCTTAAACTCGAATGGCAAGTCGGTTGGTATCAAAGGAATTCTTGGAATGAGAACTTCTTTGCCTTTGAACTTGCCTTTGATTATTGTCGCTTGGATGACGTTGTTCATGAGTTTCTTCACTGTCAACTTAATTCCATTGCATAGTTTTGGTTGGTTCAGATTGCGCAGCATTATGATGACAGAGCCGACTTTGAGTTGCAAATTGTGTGGTGGTAGACCGGGAACATCCAACGAAATCAAAAATTTAACGCTGAATGTGCTGCGCAACCACCTTCCAACAACGTGGCCGCTATTCGAGAAGAGGCAATCGCAAGCGCTATGTCGGATCTTGACCGAATTGAAGTAAAAATCAACGAAAGGAGCAACGTTTTGTGAGAAAGTGTTGCGTCCCAATGATTGTCGTTGGCAAACAAATTAATCCGCTGACAGGCTTCTCTAAATGTGGCACACAGCACACCATCAACAGTCCGCAGGTTCTCGTACGAAGTTTGACCAGGCACATTGACCAAAAGCAATCGCAGATAGAAGCAGTCGTCATTTTTTGGATGAACAGCATAGATAGGACCAAGCGCATCAGTTTAATACACATCCGCATATCCGGCAACAGCTTGCCTTCGTTTTCGACGCTGAAATTTTTTGTACGGCGCATTCCAAATATAAAAGCGAGGCATTTCCGAGTAGAGCAGCTCTGGCGAACTGGTCACTTGCATAGGTGGAGAAGAAACTCGTTTGCTTTTGCAAGTGAAAAAAAAAATAATAATTAAAAATAAAAAAAAACTGGCTCCGTTGTGTGTTTACCTTGTTGAAAAGAAATCCAACAAAAAAATTCTCATGCAAATCGGATAATATTTAGCCAAGTTATGCTTGTACAAAGAACAAATTCATAATCTGTCGATATTTGTTCCGCAATTTTGTGTTTTAACGATTTTTAAAAAATACCGTTCGAAATAAACGAAATACGCTATTCGTTTACCTGGTTTAATACAAACCCAACAAAAAAATCCCCATGCAAATTGGATGATATTCAGCTGAGTTAGGCGCGTACAAACAGACACCAATTCATTTTTATATTATATAGACTAGCTGACCCGGCGAACTTCGTTCCGCCTTAAATTGATTTAATGTCCCTTTCCAAAGTCGAGCCTCTCTTAAGAAAAAATTAAACAATTGATATTAAATTGATTAAAATTACTTTTATTTAAACAGAAATGATTAGGGCACTGCAACGCTTTGTGATAACAACGTTGTTTGTTTTGTTGTCCGGTGCATAAACAAACAATGCAGATGGCTTTCCGACACGCGAACACGCCACGTACAGTTGTCCATGTGAAAAGCAAGGGAATTCAAGATTAAGGCCACACACTTGTAACGATTGGCCTTGCGATTTGTTAATTGTCATGGCGAATGCGATTCGAACGGGAAACTGAATCCGCTTTTACTCGAACGGCAAGTCGTTCTGTATCATAGGAATTCTTGGAATGAGAACTTCTTCGCCTTTGAGCTTGCCTTTGATTATTGTTGCTTGGATGACGTTGTTCATGAGTTTCTTCACTGTCAACCTAGTTCCATTGCATAATTTTGGTTGGTTCAGATTTCGCAGCATTATGATGACAGAGCCGACTTTGAGTTGCAAATTGTGTGGTGGTAGACCAGGAACATCCAACGAATTCAAAAATTCAATTGGATAGTTTGTTGCTTCATCATCATTTATTATGCGATCCACCGATTAAAACGAATGCGATTTTATTTTGAATGATGAAATTCAAATCATCTTTACTGGGTATTTCGGTGCTAATGATTGAATCGACCTGGTCTGGTCGCTTCTGCCATTCCACCGAATACATCCAACAATGCGGCTGTCCAAAAATATTGTGTTTCGTGATGAAGTCAATGATCATTAATAGTTTTTGTTTGAAAACTCGTGCAGTGATGTCGTGGCGGTCGCTCGAAGTTTGTCCGCAAAGTAAGAGTTGCGTAATTTCTGGCCATTTTGGATTGCAGGTGAATGTTATGAATAAGTCGGGGCGTCCGTAATGCCGCACATATGTCATTGCATCTTGCGCATATTCGTGCATATATATAAATAAATAAAATGCACGACTGGGTCGCACGAACTTGCTCTAATGAGTGACAGTGGTTTAGGGGCTTGAGATTTTGATAAAAATAAAAATTTCAAAATTCTTAAATAAATACAGTCGAACTTCGATAACTCGAACCATCAATTTCCAAAAAAATAATTCGAGTTATCAAGACTTCGAGTTATCAAGTAAAACACACACACTTATCGAAGTTGACGCCAAATAATATCTTCGAGTTATCGAGACATTCGAGTTATCGAAGTTCGACTTATCGAGGTTCGACTGTACTTAAACTAATTTGAGCTGAAAAAAAGGACGCCATTTTATTTCTTGGAAAACTATGAATTTATGAGAAAAAATTTTTAAAAATCTGTGGAGCGGTTTTTGAGAAAAAAAGTTTTTTTTGAAAAACTTTTTGAAAAAAAATTTCAAAAAAAAAATTAAAAACGCCAGTTCATAGGTATTCAGCAAATACATTTATTTAAAATTTTTAGAAAAAAATTTAATGAGCCGTTTTCAAAATATAAATTTTTTAAATTTTTTTTTAAAAAATGCTTTTAAAAATACAAAAAAATATTTTTCAAAAATATTTGAATGCAATACAAATTGCGCTACCTACAGCTATACGTTTGTGAAATTTCGAAAGAATCGGTTGAGTCGTTTTCGAGATAGTCGAAAGCAAAAAAAACGGTCCTATGGAAAGTACCGTTCTTAGCCATTTTTTAAAACTTTTTTTTCAGTCATGTGATTGGTCGTACCTAGAAAGCAACACTGATTTTTTTAAATAAAAATCGTTAGAGCCGTTTTTGAGAAGAATAAGCTTTAAAATAACGGATGTATGGCAGGTACCGTTATTTTTTGAGCTAAAAAAAAAATTTCAATTTCCCCTCTGTACAATACCTAAAAAAGTCTATATACCAAGTTTGAAGCAATTCGGCCCACCCGTTTGGGCTGTAGGTGTCTATACATACAGACAGACAGACAGACAGACAGACAGACAGACATACAGACGGACAGAATTTTTAGACCATCTTTTTTCGTCTTCGCTATCATCGTAATGTCATGTTTGATTGTTATCTCAAAACTTTTTTTTTCGACGAATGCATAACTTGCCTTATAGTACCTATAATCGCAAGTTGCTCTAGGCCCAAAAATAACGGCACCTGCCATACAATTGTGAAGAAAAAAATTGATTTTCTCAAAAACGGCTCTAACGATTTTGATAAAACTTTCAGGATGCTATTTTTGTAAGACAATCTATCTTTTGGTTGGAAAATATTTTTCAAAATGTGTCTTATAACGGTACCTCTCATAGAACCAGTATTTTCAAATCAAATTTGCTCGTAAACTATACATTCGATTTCAATAAAATTTTGGCCACAGGAAGTCATTTATAATTTTATTAATATGGCATTTCAAATTTTTCAAAAACTTTTTTTTTTGATTTTTTATAATTTTTTCAAAAAATTTGTTGGTTTTCGAAATATGTTGGAAACGGGTATATTGATTTTTTTTTTAATTATTTTTTCAAATGTAAACTACAGATTGCCATATATTTGCATACCCAAATAAATTTCAAAATATTTTTTGGAAAAGTTTTTCAAAAATAAGCTTTTTAAAAAAAAACTGGTCGAACGATTTTCAATATTTTTTTTTCCTAGATTTACGTATAGCTTCGAAATTTTATTGCATACTTTGTTTTTCCGAGAAAACTCTTAAACTAATTTAAAAAATAAAAGAATTTTCGAAATTATTTAAATTTTTTTTTTTAAATCCATATATGCAGCCACTAAGCAATAATTGCTTATCATAAGAGCAAGTTCGTGCGACCCAGTCGTGCATTTTATATAAATATGCATATATATATATATGCATATATGCATATATATTTATTTAAAATTAGGAAACGGAATCAGGATATGAAGGTATTGCACAAATTAGGTTACCTATGCCACTGCATTGGTGAAAGGATGAGGCCTTATTCATTTTCATTTGTGGATCAAAATACTTTTATTGATAAAAAAGAAATAAAAAATTATAAACTAAGCCCTTACAATCTAACTTTTCATGTCGCGAAACATGTTACACGGAAAGAATTGAAAAATCACCAATTGCGAAATATTCAGTTGCAATTTACAAAACATGTTTTTTTTGTAAATCACGGCGCTTTGATTCGAAACTGATAGAAAAATATGGCAATTTAACTTTCAATTCATCGCAAATTACAACAATTCCTAAGTTGAGATTTACAATTAAAAGTTATAATTCAAGCTTGTGCCCTTCAAAGTAAATTACAACCTTTTTGTCGCAATTTACTACTTAAAGGGAATAATTCCATTTAAACTTTTTACCAATATGGATTTGCTAAAATTGTTTCGTGATTTACAATCACTGAGTATTAAAATCAACTCAAGTGTGTCTGACGGCTACGTCGAAGGTCCGGACTTCGATCCCTGCCTCCAACTAATACTTATCTTTTTTTTTTTGGTACTGTCTCTTTTGAGGAAATGTAAAATCCTCGAAAAATAAATCTGGTTAATATTAAAAGTGGATCTTTGTAAGCCATTCGGATTCAGCGGGAAATGATATTCCACCAGAATATCAACGCACATACAGGAATCGTTCAGAATATAAATCATTAGGCCCTGGCCCCGCTTGTGTCTCCAATAATGCCTTTTTTGTAGTTCTATTATATATAGGGAGTACAAAGTTGAATTTCAACTACACATTATATACAATTTCTTACCTTTATTTAAATAATCATCACAAAAAATTGTACATTAGAGGTTAGACGTCCAAAATAAGACGACTATATTTTTCTCGCCTATAAAACATAATTTTAATTCAGAACACCCCTAAAATGTAACTCATATTCAGGTTGCTTCTTATTGTTAATTTTGATATCAGACTTGGATATATCACCATGGCCTAGTAGATGTGTGCTAGGTTGGTATGCAGAGGGTCTCGAGTTCGATTCCTAGAATCAGCCAAGTAAGTAAAAGTTACATTTTCCATTAAATAGAAAACGTTGCTTCTCTCCCAAAGCGATATAATTTGCTACAAATTGAGTAAAATGAGGTTGCAATTTACGACTTTACCACTAATTTTTTCAAAAACATATTTTTGATTCAAAACAAAAAGATGGAAATCTACGACTCGCTTTTTGCAATTCGTCGCCCGAGAATTGTTTTGTTGTATCTCCCAAAAACACGATTTTGGGAAATCGCATTTAAAGGTTTGCGTTACTATACAAAATAAAATGCACGACTGGGTCGCACGAACTTGCTCGAAAGTGTGACAGTGGTTAAGGGGCTTGAAATTTTGATAAAAATAAAATTTTCAAAATTCTTAAATAAATACTTAAACTAATTTGAGCTGAAAAAAAAGGACACCATTTTATTTCTTGGATAAATTTGAATTTATGAGAATAAATTTATAAAAATCTGTGGAGCGGTTTTTGAGAAAAAAAGTTTTTTTTGAAAAACTTTTTGAAAAAAAATTAAAAAAAAAATTCAAGAACGCCAGCTTATAGGCATTCAGCAAATACATTTATTTAAACATTTTAGAAAAAAATTTAATAAGCAGTTTTCAAAATATTAATTTTTTAAATTATTTTTTAAAAAATGCTTTTAAAAATACAAACAAATATTTTTCAAAAATATTGGTACGCATTACAAATTGAGCTACCTACAGCTATATGTGTGTGGAATTTCGAAGGAATCGGTTGAGTCGTTTTCGAGTTAGTCGAAAGCAAAAAAAACGGTCCTATGGAAAGTACCGTTCTTAGCCATTTTTTAAAACTTTTTTTTCAGCCATAAGATTGGTCGTACCCAAAAAGCAACACTGATTTTTTTAAATAGAAATCGTTAGAGCCGTTTTTGAGAAAAATAAGCTTTAACGTAACGGTTGTATGGCAGGTACCGTTATTTTTTGAGCTAAAAAAAAAATTTCAATTTCCCCTCTGTACAATACCTAAAAAAGTCCATATACCAAGTTTGAAGCAATTCGGCCTATCGGTTTGGGCTGTAGGTCTCTATACATACAGACAGACAGACAGACAGACAGACAGACAGACATACAGACGGACAGAATTTTTAGACCACCTTTTTTCGTCTTCGCTATCATCGTAATGTCATGTTTGATTGTTATCTCAAAACTTTTTTTTCCGACGAATGCATAACTTGCCTTATAGTACCTATAATCGCAAGTAAAAAACGAAGCGATCAAGTTTTCTTTTTTATACCCTATTCCATAGAATGGGTATATTGTATTTGGTGTGGAGTTTGTAACATAGAGAAATAATACCGTTAGGTATAGAAAAGTATATATATTCTGACTCAGAATCAATAGCTTAGTCGATTTAGCCATGTCCGTCCATCCGTCCGTATGTATACTCTCTAGAGGTCGCAATTTTTGAGCTAGAAAGCTGAAATTTGGTATATATAACCTTTGGTTCAAGAGTAAGGCTAAGTTCTTGAATCGGTACAATCCGCCCACAAACACGCCCACAACCGCCATTTTTGTTGAACAACCTCAATTTAATAAAATTAAATTATGTTTTTTGTACAGTTACGATAAAAGCATAACGCTAAAATTTTGCACACGTAAGCTTTCGGTAAACTTTCTTCTAATCAAACAAAAATATTTCAGTTTGGGCGTGGCTTACGCCTATTTTTCATACAAAAACATCAATATTGTTTTTATAAAATAACAATTGTTATATTAAAGCGAAAAACATTAAATTTTGTGGGTCTTACTGGCACATAAACATCTTGTGTATGAAATCAAAAAAATTGATTTTGGGCGTGGCTGACGCCCACTTTTCACTTGGATTTATATTCCATGGTTACGTAGCAGAGTGTGGTCCAAGAATTGTTAAAAAAAAACACACATAATCGCTATTTCCATTCCAAATCTTATTTTTAAAAATTTAAGTTTTGTCTTGTTTTGTTCAAATCGATCTGCAAGAATAAAATTGAATGTCACTGAGCTCATAACAATTGCCTTGGCAATAAAACGTTTTAACTTTGGGCGTGGCGCACTCCTTTTTTTATTACGCCAGCACTAATTGAACATCACACCGCATAAAATTAATGTTATTGAATTTTTTTCTGTCTGCTAAAGAAGAATTTTGTTTCTGAAACATCGGCTGTTTGCGGGAGGCAGACGCATGCACATACAAAAATATGGGGAATAGGGTATCCAACAGTTCGTTGCAAACGTACTGTAGCTCTTGCTTATGTTTTTTATTAGAATATATTGTGTGAAGTATCTTCTTTTCATTTAAGTATTCAACATTGTCCTAGCTGTTTTGGTTTTCAAATTATAAAGCTTTTTACCCAAAATGAGTTTGTCATATACGCCACAAAAATAAGCTTTTGTTTCCATCTCCCATACACGTACGACAAAGTGAACCCACGTAAGACATTTCAATATTCAAGCGTCTTGTTTAAATCCTATACGAATTGGTATGAGAAATAATTAAAAAAAGTCAATTTCCAATCTATACACATAAATAAAAATGAAGTTTCTGTCTGTAATTTCAAAATATCAGTTTTTTACTAAATGCGTATGAAAGTATATACATAGGTACGGTACTTATAACAAAAACGCATTTTTTAAAATGTTGGTCTGTCTGTTTGGTTCGTCTAATCTCGGAAACGGCTAAACCGATTTTGACGGGAACTAAAACTTAATAGCTGCTGCTGTAAGGAAAAACTTAGGCTATTTTAATTACTCCTGTAGGAGGCGTTGCGGTCGCAATTTTGACGGGATTTTCACAGACAGATAGCTGATAATCTATACACATAAATAAAAATGAAGTGTCTGTCTGTTATTTCAAAATATAATTTTTTTACTAAATGCGTATGAAAGTATATACGGTACTTATAGCAAAAACGCATTTTTTTAAAAATGTTTGTATATGTCTGTCTGTCTGTCTGTTCGTTTGTTCCGGCTAATCTCGGAAACGGCTAAGCCGATTTTGACGGGATTTTCACAGGCAGATAACTAATAATCTATACACATAAATAAAAGTGAAGTGTAAAATATCAGCTATTTACTAAATGCATGTGAAAGAATTATTATTTTCAATACATTGATGAATTTTGGCGAAACGAAGCTAGTGCTAACAATAAAATGTTATTTATTTTATAAAGGTTAAAATAGGAATTGAGTCTTATTGTTAAAAGGCAATCTAGGTGTTATAATTTAACTTGATTAATAAATTTAAAAAAAAAACAATAACAAAAAATCATCCTATGACCATAAAAATACGAATGTAGACAGGTACAAAATTAAAATCACATTTTGTTTTATAAAAACTAACGGAATAGTCATTCTATGACTATGAAATATAAAATTAGATGTATGAGATCAACAATGTCATTTAGGTTAGGAAACCTAAAGTTAACATAAATAACTGTATAGGTACATAGTGTTATAGCACACCAGTAAAAAAATAGTATTAAATAATAAATTATTGATGATTTCATTCTTATGTTTTTGATTTGAACAAGGCTTCGTAGTAGTTTGTCTTTTGATAACGGTTTTGAGTTACCTACTTGAAACACGAAGACTTTGGGTGAACAAATTTTTTGCAGTTACCAGACTGCTCTTGTTTGATTTTTTTAAAATTGAAGCTGTTTTTTACTCCATTTCTCTTCCGCTCATTTTATAATAGAGTGTAAATTGTTCGTCTCTAATATATTTAAGAAACTTTATTTATACTTTCTGCAACGCCAATTGAAATCTCTATACACGTACAACAAACCAAACCGCAATATTTGATTTCTCATTTTTGTTGTATTTGTATAATATGATCATCTACATTCTATGTGAGTCTCATACACGTACGACAATTCAATTTTAAGGTTTTATTTTAAATTTTTGATCGTATACCTTAAGCCTATACACTTACGACAAAACAATATTAAGAAAAAAAAGAGGGAAAACACATGGAATTTTTGTCGTATATGCCGAAAATTGGCGTTTACGACAAAACAAAACTCAAGGGGTGATTATTTTGTGGATATACGACAAAATGCAAACTAATTATCTCAGCAACGGTAAGAGATAGGAAAACTCTGACAACAGAAATGAAAAGAGCACATTTGAAAATTTAGTGCTGCATATCCAGTTTAAAAAAACCCATTTTGGCGCTTACGACAAAACAATTCTCGGGTGACGAATTTACAATCGAGTAAATATAAAATTGATACAAATTTGGATCAATTTTCGATTCGCGATGGCAATGTTTTATTTCTCAGGATCGAATTATTGACCCAAAAAAGTGATAATTTGCTATTTTTGAAAGACAATATCTTCAGTTCGTTCAATATTGAAAATTGCGAACAAGGAGTCGTAATTTACAAAACCCCGAGCTAGGGTGAGAAACTGCATAAGATCTTCGTGATTTGCAGCTCATTTTTCTTGATCTGATCTAAAAATTCTTTCCGTGACTTAAAATTAAGGTTTTATATCCTGAGACATAATCTTAAATAAACTAAACTAAACTACGCTACAAAAATTTAAAGAAGTATAAATATATTGTATGGAAGTACAGGTAAGTAAAAACAAAATGTAAGTAAGTATAGGTAAGTATAAGTAAGATGTAAGTAAATATAGGTATGTACAGGTAAGATGTTAGTAAGTATAGGTAAGTTTAAGAGCATATTAGTGTGTAGAGCATGAGTTAGTAATTGGTATGAGTAAGAAGTGTAGTATGAGTATCGTGTAGTGTAGTATAAGTATAGGGTGTTGTTACTTTGCCTAGAGCAGTCCGTCATCAAAGTTGTGGTTCCCCAGTAGGAAATTTCCAAATATTCACTACTGAAGAAGCTGCTTTTTCCTCGAGGAAAAGAAGTATCATCAATGATTTTTCTACTGAATCATATGATGAATTTAACATGGACTTGTCATTGGGGGTAAGTACCTGCACCCATTCTCGATGACCCAGTATAAATACCTTATTAAAAAAAATCACTGCTCAGGCCTTTAAGTACCTAGATGTAACCTATCCAACACAGTACAGTGTCTTTAGGTGCTGAAAATGAGCTGTGGCACGCTTTTTTCTGCTCGGCTAAGCTCGAAGGATTGGGGGGAATTCTTGCTCTTTCCAGCCACCTCCCACTCGGCAAACAAAATTATCGTGCCTAAATCAAGGGAAAAGGAAGGGAGAATGGGAAAAGGTAGTTAAAATTAGGAAACGGAATCAGGATATGAAGGTGTTGCACAAATTAGGTTACCTATGCCACTGCATTGGTGAAAGGATGAGGCCTTATTCATTTTCATTTGTGGATCAAAATACTTTTATTGATAAAAAAGAAATAAAAAATTATAAACTAAGCCTTTACAATCTAACTTTTCATGTCGCGAAACATGTTACACGGAAAGAATTGAAAAATCACCAATTGCGAAATATTCAGTTGCAATTTGCAAAACATGTTTTTTTGTAAATCACGGCGCTTTGATTCGAAACTGATAGAAAAATATGGCAATTTAACTTTCAATTCATCGCAAATTACAACAATTCCTAAGTTGAGATTTACAATTAAAAGTTATAATTCAAGCTTGTGCCCTTCAAAGTAAATTACAACCTTTTTGTCGCAATTTACTACTTAAAGGGAATAATTCCATTTAAACTTTTTACCAATATGGATTTGCTAAAATTGTTTCGTGATTTACAATCACTGAGTATTAAAATCAACTCAAGTGTGTCTGACGGCTACGTCGAAGGTCCGGAGTTCGATCCCTGCCTCCAACTAATACTTATCTTTTTTTTTGGTACTGTCTCTTTTGAGGAAATGTAAAATCCTCGAAAAATAAATCTGGTTAATATTAAAAGTGGATCTTTGTAAGCCATTCGGATTCAGCGGGAAATGATATTCCACCAGAATATCAACGCACATACAGGAATCGTTCAGAATATAAATCATTAGGCCCTGGCCCCACTTGTGTCTCCAATAATGCCTTTTTTGTAGTTCTATTATATATAGGGAGTACAAAGTTGAATTTCAACTACACATTATATACAATTTCTTACCTTTATTTAAATAATCATCACAAAAAATTGTACATTAGAGGTTAGACGTCCAAAATAAGACGACTATATTTTTCTCGCCTATAAAACATAATTTTAATTCAGAACACCCCTAAAATGTAACTCATATTCAGGTTGCTTCTTATTGTTAATTTTGATATCCGACTTGGATATATCACCATGGCCTAGTAGATGTGTGCTAGTCTTCTTCCGAGTATCAGTAAGGTATTCGAAAAAGTTCTTAATAGAGCTCTGACCAAGTGGGCAGAGGACAAAAATATTATTCCGGATAATCAGTTTGGCTTTAAGGCGGGGCATGACACCATTCATGCTGCGTCTAAGCTAGTCTCTGATATCCAATGGAACAAAGCTAAGAATCAATGCACGGGTGCCGTTTTGGTTGATTTGGAAAAGGCCTTCGACACCGTTTGGTTAGAGGGTCTTTATCTGAAGCTGACCAGACTTGGCATAAGTAAACCATTGTTATACATTCTTTATGACATGCTTAATGGTAGAAAGTTTGTTGTCAAAAGTGGCAATGTAACTTCTACCACAACTTTTGATATAAAAAATGGTCTACAGCAAGGAGCGGTGAACTCGCCGATCCTCTTTAGTATTTACACCAGCGATCTGATAGGTTGTCTTGCTCATGCGATTGCGTATGCCGATGACCTTGTAGCGTACAGAACGGCTCCAAAAGTCGAGGTTATAAGAATTCTCTTGCAGCGTGACTTCGACAAGATTCAGCAATATTGCGATGACTGGAAATTGAAAATCAATTTCCAGAAATGCGAAACTATCCTGTTTAGAACCAGTGGCGATTCCTGGTCTCCAATATTAGGTTGGCTACACCAAGGATCCAAAAGTAAAGCAAAAAGAAGCAAATTTACGTTTAAAAACGAATTTTTAATTTTTTTCATTTGTATGAAAAACTTTTATACTTTTTTTTCTCAAAAACAGCTCCATAGATTTTCATAAATTTATTCTAATCAATTCAAATTCATCCAAGATATAAAATGGCGTACTTTTTTCAGCTCAAATTACTTAAAATATTTATTTAAGAATTTTGAAAAATTTATTTTTATCAAAATCTCAATCCCCTTGAGCCTAGACCACTGTCACACATTAGAGCAAGTTGGGGCTACCCAGTCGTGCATTTTATTTCTAATTTGCTCAAAAAAGGCTTGAACGATTTTTATTTAACTTTGTTACAAAAAAAAAAACTTCATTTTGTTAGTTTTCGGCTACAAATGATATTAACAGAAAACAGGTTCAAAGGTTTTATTAAACTGGACAACCACATTAACGAAATAGTTCGCACTTCCTAAAGTATATATCTTTCATAGCACCCACAAGATCGCACCTATGTTTTAAGGAGTAACGGTTGCTTAATTGTAGCTAGCACATATCGAACCTTTGAGTTTTAGAAAAAAAATTTAAAAATGGTTTAAACAATTTGTATGTACTGTGTGGGCGGGATCACGACGAAGTTATACAGAGTGTCAGAATTAAGAAAGGACAACATCTATAAAAAAAAATATAGAAAGATAAAATCTACAAAAGATGGAGTCTAGAATCTAGAAAAAAAGTATTCTAGATTTTTTTTTTAATTTAGAGGGATTCAAAATCTAGTATTAATATTAATAATTCTAGATTTTGTCCATTCTAGATTTTGGATTTTCGAGATTAAGTATTCAGATTTTCGGTTTTCTGGATTTTCGTAATTCTAAGTATTTCTTACTTGCGATTATAGGTACCTACTATAAGGCAAGTTATGCATTCGTAAAAAAAAAAAATTCTAACAATCAAACATGACATTACGATGATAGAGAAGTCGAAAAAAGTGGGTCCGACAATTCTGTCTGTCTGTATGTCTGTCTGTCTGTCCGTGTGTCTGTCTGTCTGTATAGTTACCTACAGCCTAAACGGCTGGACCGATTTGCTTCAAACTTGGTACATAGTATTATTATGACGTCCTACAGAGGGGTTTGTGGAATTAGTATCCTAGCTCCAAAAATAACGGTACCTGCCATACGATTTTTTGTGAAAAATTAAATTTTCTCATAAACGGCTCCTACGATTTTGATAAAACTTTCTGAATGATGTTTTCTGTGCAAATTTTATGTTTTGGTTGGAATACATTTTTCAAGAAAAGTCTTATAACGGTACCTCCCATAGGACCGGTTTTTTGAAATCCAATTTTCTCGTAAGCCACTTGACGGATTTCGATGAAATTTTTAATGTAGAAGCCCTTTTATAAACGAAATAATATAAATTCTTAAATTTTCCAAAAATGTTTTTTTTTGAGTTTTTAAAAAAAGTTTCAAAATTTTGTTTCAACTTTTGTTTTTTCCAAAAACGGTTTAATCTATATTTTTTTAATATAATTTTTTTGTTAAAAACTACAAAGTGCTAGAAGTTGGCATACTCAAAAAAAAATTTGGAATATATTTCCGAAAAGTTTTTCAAAAAAAACTGTTTTTTGAAAAAACTGGTCCAACGATTTTGAAATTTTTTTTTTTTCCAAATTCAAAAACGTAAAAGAAACCTGATGGCTTACTTCATTTTCTCCAAAAAACGTTTTAGGTATTGATTTTATAGTGATTTATAAAATTTCATATGATTTTTTCAACGCTTTTTTCCCAAAATCTCAAGCACCCAAAACCATTTTAACACATAAGAGCAAGTTCGTACGATCCAGTCGTGCACTTTATTTTTCTAGATTTTGTTGCTCTAATTTTTTTTTCTAGATATCGTGTTAAGCCCTTTGTGTGTATTTGTTGGTAGAATTTTCTTGATTTCTAAACTGTTCTTATGTTTGGGCTTAATTCAAGTAACGGACGTCTGATGTATAGAAGCAAATTAATTCAATTACTCGTCTTCGTATGTATAACGAAAATAACGGTAAAATCGACGTATCTTATAACACTGTCAATATGCTCGAAATGCGGGAAATAAACACTTCTTAAACAAATATTTTGAACTTAGTTGCATATTTTATACAACAAAGAGTAGTTTTTATTGCTCAAAAACCATCTATGGCACCCATAGATCAAGTAGGTATGTGCGACAAATTCGTGCATTTCATTTTAATGTAGACCCTACTTAGTACTTAATACTTTTTGCAAACCTATTTAGATTTTCCTGGCAATCTGCTTCCTTTTCTAGGTTTACATTTTCAACCCTGCGTGAGCGTTGCCAATGATGCGATTGCTGGCTAAGTTTTATTTTGTTTTCCTTTGACTCGCCATTCGCAGTATGGCTATTATTTTGAGCATCGATTTTATGCATTAAAGGTAGAATGAAGCAGCACACGAAGGGTAAGGGGAGTTTGGATACGATTTGAATTAGAATGTGAATGCGCTATTTCCAATGCCATTTTGAATGGGAGTAAAATGTCACGAGATTGCTGCTTTCTATTTGAATGAAAAATGTTTTGTTGTAATTAGGTAAACACATGGGTTTTAAGAAAACTCAATCAGGTTTGTATTTTGTACACAAAATATTATTTCATGATACTTTTAATATGAATTGTATTTATTTATTTTTGGGTTGGCGCAGCCAACCTAGCCAACTGAGAGGAATCGCCACTGTTTAGAACCCCATTGTCTAGGGCTCCTAGGGATACGAGAAAGAACTGGAGAAATCTAGTGATCGTTGGACCAAGTGGACATCCATTGGCGAGTAAAAGTGTGGTAAAGTACCTTGGCATCTGGCTGGATCAGTATCTGTATTTCAACCGACATATAGATGTTGCTCTGTCCAGAGCTAGGGGAGCTTTTGCCCTGACAAAACGGCTGTTTTATAGCAGCCGTCTTGATAGCAGGGTGAAGGTGATTTGCTACATGGCCCTCATCCGGCCGATGATTGCCTATGGGTGCCCTGTGTGGTTCAACGTTGCCCCATCTCAAATGGAAAAGATTCGGGTGTTTGAGAGGCAGTGTCTTAGGACCTGCCTTGGATTACACAGAACACCAGAGTCCGAGTACAAACGTTACTATTCCAACGAGGTCCTATACAATGGGGCCAACATAAACAGGATAGATAACTTCTTGTTGAAGCTTATTCGCGGTCATGTTGCGAGAGCTATGACCTCTTCTAATGGACTCATCTTTAGGGCTTACTACCCAAATGATAATTACTTCGAAGACGCACGCTTAAGCGGCTTCATTCCACCAGAGGCTTTCCCATTTTTAGATAGTCGAGGGCTGATACAGAATAGGTTGGCAATTCCGTTAATCTACCACGTCGGCCGTAAGACTGTGGATCGGCGACTCCTGTACGACCGAGACGTCGCCGCAGGAGACGGAGCAGAGCGCCTCCGGTTCAGTAGGGCTGTGTCCAATCGGGACCGTCGGGATATAATAAAACAAGCTCGGCACTTTTGGTGGATGAGCGATGAAATTAGAGATTCTTAAAGTTGGTCAATGTTATCGCCTTGGTCAGCTTACATAGGTTTAAGGTAGTTATATAGGGGGCAGACATGGTGGCACAGAAAAAAAAATAAAAAAAAAAAAAAAAAAAAAAAAAAAAAAAAAAAAAAAAAACACAAAAAATACAAAAAAAAAAATACAAAACACGAAAAACACAAAAAAATAACAAAAACACAAAACCGCTGCTGTGGCTGTTCTAGTTTTAGGTAGTTTTAAGTAGGTTTAATTTAGGTACTAGGGTAGTGTTAAGTTTTATATAAAAATAAAAAAGATCTTTAATTTGAGTTTTTTTAAATAATATTTTCTCAAAATAAATAAATATATGCATGAATTCCTTAAAATAAGTTAGTTTTAAGCCGAAAGGCAATAGTATAATGGTTATGGGATAATTTAGAGCGCCCGCATAGGGCCAGTAAGTTATGTTAAGTAGATATTTAAGCTAGTTTTTAAGGTTTTTGGTCTAGCTGTTAGTATAGGTTAAGAAATGAATTGAATAAAAACTGAATTTGAAAAAAAAAAAAAAAAAAATGTGTGCTAGGTTGGTATGCAGAGGGTCTCGAGTTCGATTCCTAGAATCAGCCAAGTAAGTAAAAGTTACATTTTCCATTAAATAGAAAACGTTGCTTCTCTCCCAAAGCGATATAATTTGCTACAAATTGAGTAAAATGAGGTTGCAATTTACGACTTTACCACTAATTTTTTCAAAAACATATTTTTGATTCAAAACAAAAAGATGGAAATCTACGACTCGCTTTTTGCAATTCGTCGCCCGAGAATTGTTTTGTTGTATCTCCCAAAAACACGATTTTGGGAAATCGCATTTAAAGGTTTGCGTTACTATACAAAATAAAATGCACGACTGGGTCGCACGAACCTGCTCGAAAGTGTGACAGTGGTTAAGGGGCTTGAAATTTTGATAAAAATAAAATTTTCAAAATTCTTAAATAAATACTTAAACTAATTTGAGCTGAAAAAAAAGGACACCATTTTATTTCTTGGATAAATTTGAATTTATGAGAATAAATTTATAAAAATCTGTGGAGCGGTTTTTGAGAAAAAAAGTTTTTTTTGAAAAACTTTTTGAAAAAAAATTAAAAAAACAATTCAAGAACGCCAGCTTATAGGCATTCAGCAAATACATTTATTTAAACATTTTAGAAAAAAATTTAATAAGCAGTTTTCAAAATATTAATTTTTTAAATTATTTTTAAAAAAATGCTTTTAAAAATACAAACAAATATTTTTCAAAAATATTGGTACGCATTACAAATTGAGCTACCTACAGCTATATGTGTGTGAAATTTCGAAGGAATCGGTTGAGTCGTTTTCGAGTTAGTCGAAAGCAAAAAAAACGGTCCTATGGAAAGTACCGTTCTTAGCCATTTTTTAAAACTTTTTTTTCAGCCATATGATTGGTCGTACCCAAAAAGCAACACTGATTTTTTTAAATAGAAATCGTTAGAGCCGTTTTTGAGAAAAATAAGCTTTAACGTAACGGTTGTATGGCAGGTACCGTTATTTTTTGAGCTAAAAAAAAAATTTCAATTTCCGCTCTGTACAATACCTAAAAAAGTCCATATACCAAGTTTGAAGCAATTCGGCCTATCCGTTTGGGCTGTAGGTCTCTATACATACAGACAGACAGACAGACATACAGACGGACAGAATTTTTAGACCACCTTTTTTCGTCTTCGCTATCATCGTAATGTCATGTTTGATTGTTATCTCAAAACTTTTTTTTCCGACGAATGCATAACTTGCCTTATAGTACCTATAATCGCAAGTAAAAAACGAAGCGATCAAGTTTTCTTTTTTTTTATTAGAATATATTGTGTGAAGTATCTTCTTTTCATTTAAGTATTCAACATTGTCCTAGCTGTTTTGGTTTTCAAATTATAAAGCTTTTTACCCAAAATGAGTTTGTTATATACGCCACAAAAATAAGCTTTTGTTTCCATCTCCCATACACGTACGACAAAGTGAACCCACGTAAGACATTTCAATATTCAAGCGTCTTGTTTAAATCCTATACGAATTGGTATGAGAAATAATTAAAAAAAGTCAATTTCCAATCTATACACATAAATAATAAAATGCACGACTGGGTCGCACGAACTTGCTCTAATGAGTGACAGTGGTTTAGGGGCTTGAGATTTTGATAAAAATAAAAATTTCAAAATTCTTAAATAAATACTTAAACTAATTTGAGCTGAAAAAAAAGTACGCCATTTTATTTCTTGGAAAAATATGAATTTATGAGAAAAAATTTATAAAAATCTGTGGAGCGGTTTTTGAGAAAAAAAGTTTTTTTTGAAAAACTTTTTGAAAAAAAATTTCAAAAAAAATTTAAAAACGACAGTTCATAGGTATTCAGCAAATACATTTATTTGAAATTTTTAGAAAAAAATTTAATAAGCCGTTTTCAAAATATTAATTTTTAAATTTTTATTTTAAAAAATGCTTTTAAAAATACAAAAAAATATTTTTCAAAAATATTGGTACGCATTACAAATTGAGCTACCTACAGCTATATGTGTGTGAAATTTCGAAGGAATCGGTTGAGTCGTTTTCGAGTTAGTCGAAAGCAAAAAAAACGGTCCTATGGAAAGTACCGTTCTTAGCCATTTTTTAAAACTTTTTTTTCAGCCATATGATTGGTCGTACCCAAAAAGCAACACTGATTTTTTTAAATAGAAATCGTTAGAGCCGTTTTTGAGAAAAATAAGCTTTAACGTAACGGTTGTATGGCAGGTACCGTTATTTTTTAAAAAAAAATTTCAATTTCCGCTCTGTACAATACCTAAAAAAGTCCATATACCAAGTTTGAAGCAATTCGGCCTATCCGTTTGGGCTGTAGGTCTCTATACATACAGACAGACAGACAGACAGACAGACAGACATACAGACGGACAGAATTTTTAGACCACCTTTTTTCGTCTTCGCTATCATCGTAATGTCATGTTTGATTGTTATCTCAAAACTTTTTTTTTCGACGAATGCATAACTTGCCTTATAGTACCTATAATCGCAAGTAAAAATGAAGTTTCTGTCTGTAATTTCAAAATATCAGTTTTTTACTAAATGCGTATGAAAGTATATACATAGGTACGGTACTTATAACAAAAACGCATTTTTTAAAATGTTGGTCTGTCTGTTTGGTTCGTCTAATCTCGGAAACGGCTAAACCGATTTTGACGGGAACTAAAACTTAATAGCTGCTGCTGTAAGGAAAAACTTAGGCTATTTTAATTACTCCTGTAGGAGACGTTGCGGTCGCAATTTTGACGGGATTTTCACAGACAGATAGCTGATAATCTATACACATAAATAAAAATGAAGTGTCTGTCTGTTATTTCAAAATATAATTTTTTTACTAAATGCGTATGAAAGTATATACGGTACTTATAGCAAAAACGCATTTTTTTAAAAATGTTTGTATATGTCTGTCTGTCTGTCTGTTCGTTTGTTCCGGCTAATCTCGGAAACGGCTAAGCCGATTTTGACGGGATTTTCACAGGCAGATAACTAATAATCTATACACATAAATAAAAGTGAAGTGTAAAATATCAGCTATTTACTAAATGCATGTGAAAGAATTATTATTTTCAATACATTGATGAATTTTGGCGAAACGAAGCTAGTGCTAACAATAAAATGTTATTTATTTTATAAAGGTTAAAATAGGAATTGAGTCTTATTGTTAAAAGGCAATCTAGGTGTTATAATTTAACTTGATTAATAAATTTAAAAAAAAAAACAATAACAAAAAATCATCCTATGACCATAAAAATACGAATGTAGACAGGTACAAAATTAAAATCACATTTTGTTTTATAAAAACTAACGGAATAGTCATTCTATGACTATGAAATATAAAATTAGATGTATGAGATCAACAATGTCATTTAGGTTAGGAAACCTAAAGTTAACATAAATAACTGTATAGGTACATAGTGTTATAGCACACCAGTAAAAAAATAGTATTAAATAGCTAATAAATTATTGATGATTTCATTCTTATGTTTTTGATTTGAACAAGGCTTCGTAGTAGTTTGTCTTTTGATAACGGTTTTGAGTTACCTACTTGAAACACGAAGACTTTGGGTGAACAAATTTTTTGCAGTTACCAGACTGCTCTTGTTTGATTTTTTTAAAATTGAAGCTGTTTTTTACTCCATTTCTCTTCCGCTCATTTTATAATAGAGTGTAAATTGTTCGTCTCTAATATATTTAAGAAACTTTATTTATACTTTCTGCAACGCCAATTGAAATCTCTGTACACGTACAACAAACCAAACCGCAATATTTGATTTCTCATTTTTGTTGTATTTGTATATGATCATCTACATTCTATGTGAGTCTCATACACGTACGACAATTCAATTTTAAGGTTTTATTTTAAATTTTTGATCGTATACCTTAAGCCTATACACTTACGACAAAACAGAAAAAAAAGAGGGAAAACACATGGAATTTTTGTCGTATATGCCGAAAATTGGCGTTTACGACAACAAAACTCAAGGGGTGATTATTTTGTGGATATACGACAAAATGCAAACTAATTATCTCAGCAACGGTAAGAGATAGGAAAACTCTGACAACAGAAATGAAAAGAGCACATTTTTT
This sequence comes from Platycheirus albimanus, assembly GCA_916050605.2. NCBI lineage: Eukaryota > Metazoa > Arthropoda > Insecta > Diptera > Syrphidae > Platycheirus > Platycheirus albimanus. The sequence goes on from OU696696.1 coordinate 201,802,744, forward strand.
GAAAATTTAGTGCTGCATATCCAGTTTAAAAAAACCCATTTTGGCGCTTACGACAAAACAATTCTCGGGTGACGAATTTACAATCGAGTAAATATAAAATTGATACAAATTTGGATCAATTTTCGATTCGCGATGGCAATGTTTTATTTCTCAGGATCGAATTATTGACCCAAAAAAGTGATAATTTGCTATTTTTGAAAGACAATATCTTCATTTCGTTCAATATTGAAAATTGCGAACAAGGAGTCGTAATTTACAAAACCCCGAGCTAGGGTGAGAAACTGCATAAGATCTTCGTGATTTGCAGCTCATTTTTCTTGATCTGATCTAAAAATTCTTTCCGTGACTTAAAATTAAGGTTTTATATCCTGAGACATAATCTTAAATAAACTAAACTAAACTACGCTACAAAAATTTAAAGAAGTATAAATATATTGTATGGAAGTACAGGTAAGTAAAAACAAAATGTAAGTAAGTATAGGTAAATATAAGTAAGATGTAAGTAAATATAGGTATGTACAGGTAAGATGTTAGTAAGTATAGGTAAGTTTAAGAGCATATTAGTGTGTAGAGCATGAGTTAGTAATTGGTATGAGTAAGAAGTGTAGTATGAGTATCGTGTAGTGTAGTATAAGTATAGGGTGTTGTTACTTTGCCTAGAGCAGTCCGTCATCAAAGTTGTGGTTCCCCAGTAGGAAATTTCCAAATATTCACTACTGAAGAAGCTGCTTTTTCCTCGAGGAAAAGAAGTATCATCAATGATTTTTCTACTGAATCATATGATGAATTTAACATGGACTTGTCATTGGGGGTAAGTACCTGCACCCATTCTCGATGACCCAGTATAAATACCTTATTAAAAAAAATCACTGCTCAGGCCTTTAAGTACCTAGATGTAACCTATCCAACACAGTACAGTGTCTTTAGGTGCTGAAAATGAGCTGTGGCACGCTTTTTTCTGCTCGGCTAAGCTCGAAGGATTGGGGGGAATTCTTGCTCTTTCCAGCCACCTCCCACTCGGCAAACAAAATTATCGTGCCTAAATCAAGGGAAAAGGAAGGGAGAATGGGAAAAGGTAGTTAAAATTAGGAAACGGAATCAGGATATGAAGGTGTTGCACAAATTAGGTTACCTATGCCACTGCATTGGTGAAAGGATGAGGCCTTATTCATTTTCATTTGTGGATCAAAATACTTTTATTGATAAAAAAGAAATAAAAAATTATAAACTAAGCCTTTACAATCTAACTTTTCATGTCGCGAAACATGTTACACGGAAAGAATTGAAAAATCACCAATTGCGAAATATTCAGTTGCAATTTGCAAAACATGTTTTTTTGTAAATCACGGCGCTTTGATTCGAAACTGATAGAAAAATATGGCAATTTAACTTTCAATTCATCGCAAATTACAACAATTCCTAAGTTGAGATTTACAATTAAAAGTTATAATTCAAGCTTGTGCCCTTCAAAGTAAATTACAACCTTTTTGTCGCAATTTACTACTTAAAGGGAATAATTCCATTTAAACTTTTTACCAATATGGATTTGCTAAAATTGTTTCGTGATTTACAATCACTGAGTATTAAAATCAACTCAAGTGTGCCTGACGGCTACGTCGAAGGTCCGGAGTTCGATCCCTGCCTCCAACTAATACTTATCTTTTTTTTTGGTACTGTCTCTTTTGAGGAAATGTAAAATCCTCGAAAAATAAATCTGGTTAATATTAAAAGTGGATCTTTGTAAGCCATTCGGATTCAGCGGGAAATGATATTCCACCAGAATATCAACGCACATACAGGAATCGTTCAGAATATAAATCATTAGGCCCTGGCCCCACTTGTGTCTCCAATAATGCCTTTTTTGTAGTTCTATTATATATAGGGAGTACAAAGTTGAATTTCAACTACACATTATATACAATTTCTTACCTTTATTTAAATAATCATCACAAAAAATTGTACATTAGAGGTTAGACGTCCAAAATAAGACGACTATATTTTTCTCGCCTATAAAACATAATTTTAATTCAGAACACCCCTAAAATGTAACTCATATTCAGGTTGCTTCTTATTGTTAATTTTGATATCCGACTTGGATATATCACCATGGCCTAGTAGATGTGTGCTAGTCTTCTTCCGAGTATCAGTAAGGTATTCGAAAAAGTTCTTAATAGAGCTCTGACCAAGTGGGCAGAGGACAAAAATATTATTCCGGATAATCAGTTTGGCTTTAAGGCGGGGCATGACACCATTCATGCTGCGTCTAAGCTAGTCTCTGATATCCAATGGAACAAAGCTAAGAATCAATGCACGGGTGCCGTTTTGGTTGATTTGGAAAAGGCCTTCGACACCGTTTGGTTAGAGGGTCTTTATCTGAAGCTGACCAGACTTGGCATAAGTAAACCATTGTTATACATTCTTTATGACATGCTTAATGGTAGAAAGTTTGTTGTCAAAAGTGGCAATGTAACTTCTACCACAACTTTTGATATAAAAAATGGTCTACAGCAAGGAGCGGTGAACTCGCCGATCCTCTTTAGTATTTACACCAGCGATCTGATAGGTTGTCTTGCTCATGCGATTGCGTATGCCGATGACCTTGTAGCGTACAGAACGGCTCCAAAAGTCGAGGTTATAAGAATTCTCTTGCAGCGTGACTTCGACAAGATTCAGCAATATTGCGATGACTGGAAATTGAAAATCAATTTCCAGAAATGCGAAACTATCCTGTTTAGAACCAGTGGCGATTCCTGGTCTCCAATATTAGGTTGGCTACACCAAGGATCCAAAAGTAAAGCAAAAAGAAGCAAATTTACGTTTAAAAACGAATTTTTAATTTTTTTCATTTGTATGAAAAACTTTTATACTTTTTTTTCTCAAAAACAGCTCCATAGATTTTCATAAATTTATTCTAATCAATTCAAATTCATCCAAGATATAAAATGGCGTACTTTTTTCAGCTCAAATTACTTAAAATATTTATTTAAGAATTTTGAAAAATTTATTTTTATCAAAATCTCAATCCCCTTGAGCCTAGACCACTGTCACACATTAGAGCAAGTTGGGGCTACCCAGTCGTGCATTTTATTTCTAATTTGCTCAAAAAAGGCTTGAACGATTTTTATTTAACTTTGTTACAAAAAAAAAAACTTCATTTTGTTAGTTTTCGGCTACAAATGATATTAACAGAAAACAGGTTCAAAGGTTTTATTAAACTGGACAACCACATTAACGAAATAGTTCGCACTTCCTAAAGTATATATCTTTCATAGCACCCACAAGATCGCACCTATGTTTTAAGGAGTAACGGTTGCTTAATTGTAGCTAGCACATATCGAACCTTTGAGTTTTAGAAAAAAAATTTAAAAATGGTTTAAACAATTTGTATGTACTGTGTGGGCGGGATCACGACGAAGTTATACAGAGTGTCAGAATTAAGAAAGGACAACATCTATAAAAAAAAATATAGAAAGATAAAATCTACAAAAGATGGAGTCTAGAATCTAGAAAAAAAGTATTCTAGATTTTTTTTTTAATTTAGAGGGATTCAAAATCTAGTATTAATATTAATAATTCTAGATTTTGTCCATTCTAGATTTTGGATTTTCGAGATTAAGTATTCAGATTTTCGGTTTTCTGGATTTTCGTAATTCTAAGTATTTCTTACTTGCGATTATAGGTACCTACTATAAGGCAAGTTATGCATTCGTAAAAAAAAAAAATTCTAACAATCAAACATGACATTACGATGATAGCGAAGACGAAAAAAGATGGTCCAAAAATTCTGTCCGTCTGTATGTCTGTCTGTCTGTCTGTCTGTATGTAGACCTACAGCCCAAACGGGTGGTCCGAATTGCTTCAAACTTGGTATATAGACTTTTTTAGGTATTGTACAGAGGGGAAATTGAAATTTTTTTTTTAGCTCAAAAAATAACGGTACCTGCCATACATCCGTTATTTTAAAGCTTATTCTTCTCAAAAACGGCTCTAACGATTTTTATTTAAAAAAATCAGTGTTGCTTTCTAGGTACGACCAATCACATGGCTGAAAAAAAAGTTTTAAAAAATGGCTAAGAACGGTACTTTCCATAGGACCGTTTTTTTTGCTTTCGACTAACTCGAAAACGACTATACCGATTCTTTCGTAATTTCACACACATATAGCTGTAGGTAGCTCAATTTGTATTGCAAATCCAATATTTTTGAAAAATATTTTTTTGTATTTTTAAAAGCATTTTTTTAAAAAAAATTTAAAAAATTCATATTTTGAAAACTGCTTATTAAATTTTTTCTAAAAACTTTAAATAAATGTATTTGCTGAATACCTATGAACTGGCGTTTTTGAATTTTTTTTGAAAAATTTTTTCAAAAAGTTTTTCAAAAAAAACTTTTTTTCTCAAAAACCGCTCCTCAGATTTTTATAAATTTATTCTCATAAATTAAAATTTATAAAAGAAATAAAATGGCGTACTTTTTGTCAGCTCAAATTAGTTTAAGTAATTATTTAAGAATTTTGAAAAATTTATTTTTATCAAAATCTCAAGCCCCAAAACCACTGTCACACATTAGAGCAAGTTCGTGCGACCCAGTCGTGCATTTTATTTTTCTTTAGTTGAGCACCTTATTAGTTAAAACTGAAGCGAAGAAAGAAAAAACTTAGTAAAAAAAACTTTAAGTAAAAAAAATAATAATTGATCTGACTTATATCTGAAGATCCAGAGTGTGTTCTCATCCTTCTCCTAAATACGAATCACACACATTCACTACACACACACAATCAAATCTGGTTTTTTTTTCTTTTAATAATATGTTGTTTTTTTATCAAGGAACTTACATTAGAGTCCTCTCACGCTTCTGTATCCAGGATCCTGCCAGCAGTTCTCGGTGCGGATGATTTTGTTAATATTATTTATGTATATGTATGTAAAGGTTTAACTATGCAACTATGGTTAAGATGTCCGGATACACACAACACTTCACTGATTTCTTTCTTTCCTTCTTTTTTTTTCTTTTCTTTTCTCTTATTCTTCTTTTTTTGTTTCCTTTTTTTTCTTCACTTTTCTTCAACTTTTTTTTTTCTTTCTTTCCTTATATTTTTTTTTTTTTTTTTTTTAAGTATTAATATTACTTTTTACTTAGTTTCACCTTTTCTCTTCTTTTCTTTGCCTTTATAACAAGATTTAAATTTTATTATTAAGCTGAACTCTTTTTGTTTCACTTGTCACACGAACAAAAAAAAAAAATTGAATCCTCTGGTACAGTCCAAGGAGCACCCTGCCGTAGCAACTGTCCCTGACCTTGAGTCCGTCAAAGGTCCCCTCTCGTCCTTTTCAAAAAAAAATATAATGCAGAGGCCCGAGTTGTATACCTCGATAAACTCTTTACTACACTTAGGGTAAGATTTTCTGTCCCTCCCTCGAACCTAAATGAATTTTAATATTAAAGTTCAGTTTTGAATTAATGACATTTTATCTGAACATTACCTCTGCTTACAAAATAGCGGAGTCTCAAATTGTTCCGTCTTTGGAAACTAGACCAGCGTATTAGTAGATTCTGGACAGTATATTTTGTTCTAAATCTAAAGGAAATTTCTTGTTAGGTATTTCTGCTTTCATAAATAAGAATGTGTTTCTTGTTTAATGCTTACCACTTTATAATATTTTATATATTTATTATTTGAAATTGTCCGATGCTGACGATTATTTTAATTAAAACCGAACTTAAACTTTCTATGTACTACGACAATTAAGTTCACCAACTTGTCCATATGCACAGTGTGAAAGTCCCTTTTGCTTTGCTTAAACTCTTAATAGTAGGTACCTATGTATATTTTATTGTAGCCGATAGAGCTTTATTTCTAGAAACATATGTTCAAATATTATACGAAATAAGGGGTCGATGTCCTATGGCCTATATTTTAAATCTTTCCTTCACCTAAATTGCTGATTAAAAATGTAGAGCTTCGCCTTCCCCTCTTTCTCGCATTTCTTCGTACACATTTTGTGAGCTACTTATATCTGTGTACTTACACCTACGTCATTTCTGTTTGTCTGTATATGTGTACTCTCAAAAGGTTCAATATACGATCTTATAATCCTAATCGTAATAATAAATAAATAAATTTCCCTTATACCTAGATCTCATCAATAATACTTATTTCCTATCATATTGCACCTTTCATTATTATTGCACTTTATTATTTGTTATTTAAAAATCATCGATCACAAATAAAAGCTCAATAGCTTATTTATCCCATTGAAATTCTTCTACACTTTCTGAACGCATACTATCCGAGCGAACTGAATTCGCCTGATGGAGCTAACATGTCGCACATGTAGTTCAAAAGTGACACAACTCAAAAAAAGCAAAAAATGAGTTATTATCAAAAAAAGTTCCATAGACTTCTACCCAACATATTTATTAAAGGTGCATTTACCTAGATTCAATATTTTTTCCGCCAGATGACACTATGTCGTTTTAAATATTTCAAATGAGGTCAAACTACCTTCGACAAAAATGACACATTTTCAGTTGTTACCTGGTCCTCGCAGCAAACAGGTGTGCCAAGTGAAATCAAAAGGGACTTATTTTGAGTTGTGTCATTTATGGTGTTTAAAACTTTAAAATTTCAGTGCGTTAATTTGAGTTGAGACACTTTTGTTGATTCCTAGGTGAAAATGTTTGTATGTTATTTTGAGTTAAGCCACTTTAGTTGACTGAGGTAAATATGAATACTCTGTTTTATTTTGAGTTCTGTCACTATTGAAGAATGATCAATTGAGATTTAGAGTTGTGTCTCTTTTGATGATTTATTAAAAATTTAAGTTTTTTAAGATCAAATGAAGACAAAATAGTTTTAATTTAAAACAAAACTTTTTATCTGTATGTCGCGAATATGTTTATATGTGTTGTTCCTAAAAAATGTCTTCTTTGATACATTTTTCGACGGTTTTTTGAGTTATGACACTTTTGATGTTTGAATTTTATATATAATTTTTTTTTTAGTAATTGAAAGAGATTCACAATGCATTCAATGAGTCGTGCAAGATTTATGGTGTGGAAAAAGAACACCCTTATGCATTCTTTTACAAAACTTCTTATCAAGATGAGGTTTACAAAAGAGTTAACGTACGCAACGTAAGAAAAAGCCAACCTTCAGAATCTATTAATTTTTCTCTCGGATTGACCCAAGCGTACTCAAAAAAAAATTCCTTTGGCTGACAAAAAAAAAAAAAAGATATACAAGATCTAATAAACAAAAATATAATTCCAAAATCTTATTTCGATTTATTTTATAAAAACATACTTGCTTTAGATTAAGAAACCTTGTATGATTGTTGTATGGATCTCCAACTTTATTTCTTTTTCATTTTTAATACATTAATCATAAATTTAAAACATTTCATAGTTATTACTTTGCAATATTTCCACATTTCATTACAATTATTTATTTATTTAGATTAACGACTTTTTATGTTAATTCTGCTATGAATTTCAAAAAACTTTTTTAATTCTTTTTATATTACCTAAATAAAAACAAAGTTCCATTATAAAAATGGCCTTTTTCTTATGATGATTTCTTATAATCTTATCCCCCGGCTCGTTAAGGTAAAACTACTTATGAACTGGTATCATCCAGCATTTTTCTTGACAATATGATTTAAAAAAACTAAATCAAAACTGTCACAGCTCAAAAAAAATCAACAAAAGTGGCAGAACTCAAAATAGTACATTCCTGTTGGAAAGAAATGATCGTCAAAACTGTCGTAACTCTAAAAACATAGTTTTCAAGGTTTCCAAAAAAAGATTAACGCAAATATTATTTCCATTGTGATTCATACTCTATTTGCTTTTGTCAACATAGTTCAATTTGTAGTTAAATCGTATCTAGTCTAACAATATCGTTTTTCGCCTTTTCTGAAAAACTAAGATTTTTGAGTTGTGTCACTTTTGAACTACATGTGCGATGTGTCAATGTCAAATTGACAAATGTCATTCTGTTTTGATTCTTTTTTTTATAAATGAAGTGCTCGTTTTTTTCAGAAAACATTTAAACTAACTAAATCATAATAAATTTAAAAGTAATAATAATAATAAATAGTAACTAAACACTAGTACCGATTCGAAATAGCTATGTAAGTTGTACTAGAAAAATTTTAAAATTGCGTATTGACAAGGTTTCTTTCACTGTATGTCAACTGATGATTCCAAAGCGAGATTCCTGGATGAAACGCCAATTTTTTTGTTGGACTAAAGGCCATTAAAGCTATTTTGAATCAATAATTCAACAGTCCATTATTAGTGCTGAGTCTTCTACTTGGTTGATTTTATTTTATTTTATTTATCAATGCAGTATATAGAGTTTGTATTAAGAAAAATTTAAAAACTAAACACTAGTACCTACACAATAAAATAAATAAAACCAAGCACGGTTGAATCAACATTCGGGGCAAAATAGGAATAGCAAAAAAAAAAAATAGTCAAACCCAATACAAAAATGCAGGACGTACAAGGTAAATATTTACATACGTACAGTACATACATATTAGTATTTACTTGTTTTTAATTATCTTTTTTTTCTCATTTATTTTCAGATACTTCATACACATAGATACAGATACTCGCTTCTTTTGCTTTTTTTCGTCAGTAGCTAAGTATTGACATTGATGGCATCGTTGTTTACCTAACCATTTTTTTTCAGGTACCTAATGAATGGATAACCCTTAAAAGTTTTTTTTTTTTTTCTTTGACGCGATCTATCTAACTTGGACTGAATGCTTTCTATTGTTTCCTTGTCTCCACATTTGGATGTTAAATTTGTTTTTAGTTGTTCGAAAGTTTCGATCTTGGTGGTTCCTAATTCAGTTAATGCCCTACCTTGAACTTTATACTTCAACAAACATTTAATTAGCATATACTGTGAATCTCTTACCAGGGTGTCGTGGTAAAATTCAATTTAATTGAGAAAATCCCTTATAGTTTCGGTACGTTTGTTATCTTCATCGCAGGTTAGTATAGGCATTTCTTGTGCCTTACTGAAATCGAATTCCGCCATTTTGTTAGTTTCTATGTTTTTAGTTTCTTCTTTTGAATTATCTTTAGCTATTGTACCTATATCTTCCTTTTCCAAACTATTCTTAACTATGGTTTCTGAGTTTTTTTTTTAAATTTTTAGCTTGAGTTACTAAATCCTTTAAGTTTTCTTATTCTGTCATATTCATATTTATCATTTGACTTATTAATTAGAGGCCCGTTATTGTTAACGATGACCTCTTCTTCTTTGGATTGGGATTTACCCATTTAAAAAAAAAAATTTAAAAGTTAAAAGGAATAATAAAAATTCGAATACTTTTTTTTTTATAAAAGTTTAGGTTATTCTTCGCTGACTTTGCAAGCAGTTTCTACTACGGCTGAAAAAAGATTGTGGAACTCCTGCTTCTTGGCTTTCCTTTCTTTACGTTTGGCTGCTTTGCTGGAGTGGATTGCTCCCTTCACTTGTTTCACCTGGTGCAAGTATTTTTGCCACAAGTCGCTGGGTTGGCCGGGTATATTTGCCAGCCGGTACAGTTGAACTAGGTGCTTTTTGAGCTGCACCCTCTTCCCTGCACGTACCTTTGGATTTGGGGGCACAGGAATTTGTTCTGTCACACGGATAGTATTTCGCTTTAAATACTGCGCGATGGTTAAAGGTTTGGGACCTACTCTGATCCTTCGGTCTCTTTCGGCTCCGTTGGTTCTTTTAATAGGGCCTGGGCTTCTCTGATTAAATTGGCTGCTAGGGCCAGTAGTATTTGTCGGGACATCTAATGATTAACCGACGGTCGCACGGTAAGACGGGAGAGAAAAAAAGAATGACTTCACTTTTCCTGGTCTCCTGAAATCTTCTGCGCTCCTGGCAAGATCGCCATCTAATGTTTAGCCCGTCAGGTTCTTACCATGTGTATTTGCACGGTGCACATGCAGACTTTCTCCGGCGAGTAGCCAAATAAAGATAAACCCAAAAGCGTAAGCTCTGTAGGGCGTCTGATGTGTAGTACAAATAAACTAATTGTTCTTCCAGCGAGTTCCTAAATAAAAGAGCAGTTTTAGTTTCGACTCCAGAATTAGAAGTGAATAATCAATATTTTATTCTCTCTATTTATACAAAATAATTTGCCTTCTTTGGTATCCAACCATACTTCGATAATCGACACAGTTCTATCGATATTCCCAAACTGTAGTATCAGCAATTGACCATATGCATGCACTCTAAGTGGTTTTTGGGTTAGCTTGCATAATTTCATTCATGTGCCAGCGACCCTTGAAAGTGTTCTCGATTTGTATGTCATAAGTATTTTTTGTGTATCTTGTATTCGTGCATAAAGTGCGTCAACGGAAATATAGATACTTCTCGACTGAAAAGGTAAAACATCTTAAGTCAACTTAAGATGATTTGCTTTTTATTAATGGATCTTGTTACGATTTCATAGGAGCATAGATCTGTCGCATCCGTATTCTTCTATCTTATTCCTTTTTCTTTTTAAAATGTACGTATGTATCAATCAATTAGGGTGTATCACCGTAATGATTTGATATACTTCCAGTGCATGAACTGGAATATATCGTTTTTCTGACGTGTTTTGTCTAGTTTGAATTCGTAATTCAATTCTGGTTGTAATGATTGCTATTTTCAAAACACCCCTTACCGCTGGTGGGGGGAATTCAATGAAAGGAAACAGTTGCCTTGATGGTTTACTGAGAAAAAATACACTAAAAGCTAACTTAGCGAAACTGAAATATCATTTATTTGAAATATAAATCAGTCATGATTAATATTAATATTTTTTTGTTTTTTGTTTTGAAGTCAAAAACACAAACAAAGTTTTTTAGATACAGGCAAACAGGTGCTCTATGCGTTTGTGTATGTTTTTGTAATGGTAGAAGATTCTTGATGGTAGAAGGTAGAAGATGCGAGATGGTAGAGGATGGTTGATGATAGAAGATGATAAATGGTAGAAGATGGTAGAAGACGGTAGATGTTAGAAGATGGTAAATTGTAAATGATGGTAGATGGGAGTATATGGTAAATGGTAGATAGTTGATAGTTGATTTTAGATGGTAGATGGTAGAGGGTAAACGCTACGAACTGTTAATGGTGTAGTGTGCCCAACATTTAGGGCAGCATGTCAAGAGCTCAATTTGCTTGAAAACGATATTCATTGGGGCACGACAATCGCTCAAGCAATTATTTCTGCATCTTCAAGTCAGACACGCTCATTATTTGCTATCATCATTTCTACATGCTTCCCATCTAATCCACGTGACCTGTGGAACAAATACAAACATAACATGTCAGAAGACATTTTGCATCGAATTCGTGTCAGTTCAAGAAATCCCGATCTTGAGGCGAATGGGGAGATGCATAACCAGGCCTTGCTCTTGATCGAAGATATGTGTTACCTGATGTGAGGCAGTTTGTTAGTCCGGTTAGGAATGCCAGCACCAGATCGCGGAGTAAATGACGCATCTACTATTGAATTGAAACGTGAACGTGAATTTGATCGATATGAGCTGGACAAATCAATTCAAACGAATTTACCGCTGTTGAACCCAAAACAGAAGGAAGTCTATGATACATTAATTAATGCAATTGATGATGGAAAAGGAAGTTTGTTTTTCCTAGATGCCCCTGATGGAACAGGAAAGACATTCCTCATGTCATTGATTTTAGCCACTATTAGTGCCAGATCCGAAATCGCGGTAGCAGTTTCTTCTTCGGGAATAGCAGCAACGTTGTTAAAGGATGCCGTACGGCTCATTCAGCGTTGAAATTACCATTTAATCTTCAAACTACTGAACAACCGACATGTAACATTGCAAAACACTGCAATGGCAAAAGTTTTAGTAGCCTCAAAAATCATCATCTGGGGCGAATATACAATGGCGCACAAACGCGCATTGATCAAATCTTAAAAGATCTGCGCAATGACTCGAGAGTTTTTGGTGGAGCAATGATTTAACCATCTGGCGATTTCCGATATACACTGCCAGTCATTCCAAGATCGATTGCCGCCGATGAAATAAAAGCTTGCCTTAAATCATCAAACCTATGGTGCTGTGTGCAGAAACTTCAATTGACGGAAAATATGAGAGTTGAAGAAGATTTCTCCGAGCAATTGCTGACTATCGGTAATGGCCATGTTGCTCTCAACGAATCGAGCGGATTGATTTAATTTCCTCCGAATGTTTGCAATTTCGTCTCATCAAAAGAGGAGCTCATCAGCAAAGTATTCCCAAACATCATTGCTAACCTCAAAAATAACAAATGGTTAAGCGAGCGAGCAATTTGGGCGGCTAAGAATAAAGACGTGAATGACTTGAACTTTAGAATTCAGAATCAAATCGTTGGTACTCTGCATTCATTCAAATCTATTGACTGTGTAACAAACGAAGATGAAGCCACTAATTATCCAACAGAATTTTCAAACTCCTTGGATGTGCCTGGCTTACCACCACATAATTTACAACTGAAGGCGGGTTCAGTAGTCATCATGCTTCGAAATCTAAGCCAACCAAAATAATGCAATGGAACGTGCTTAGTGATAAGAAAAATGATGAGTAATGTGATTCACGCGACGATACTCAAAGGAAAATTTAAAGATGAGTTAGTTCTCATTCCGAGGATTCCAATGATCCCAACGGATATGACCTTTGAGTTTAAACGAATTCAGTTCCCAATTCGTCTTGCCTTCGCCATGACTACAAAAAAATCACAAGGCCAATCCTTGACTATTTTTGGCCTCAATTTAGAAAATCCTTGTTTTTCTCATGGTCAGTTGTACGTGGCATGTTCACGTGTGGGCAAATCATCCGCTTTATTTGTTCTTGCACCTGATACAAAACAAAAATGTCGTATATCAAAAGGTACTTCAATAAAGAGAATTAAACAGAGTGCATGCTATGCTGCACAATATGTACATACATAGTTCAATTCAATCATGTCTTGCAATTAATGTTATTAATTTTTGAACTTTTTTATTTCTTTTTGTGTTATTATTATGTTTGCTAGGAAATTTTTTAATAAGCGAACACAAAACCGAAACACACCGATCGCGATATGAATAATTTAAACTATTGAAAACTAAACTATTTGGATTACCTGAATCCAAAATAAAACCGAAAACGCGAATCTATTTATTTGCAACAGGTTAATGAACAAACGAAAACGAATGCACTCAAACGGTGTGCAACACGATTAGGAGAATTGAAATCGAACAAGAAACGTCAAACGCCGACGCGCCGGTGCGTGTATTTGATAAAAAAAAGAGATACACAAAAAAATAATCCCCAGCCAGAAAGCAATTGCAGTGCTGTCTCGAGTTAGCTCAGCTGGGAGTGGGTTCGATAAGAACGATATTTTTATTAATCGCGCTCGGTTAATAAAATGTAAATTGTTGTTGAATGAAAGGTGAGTAGGTATATATATATGTACAGTAGTGTACCTATCTATATAAAAATGGGCGCCAGGAAACTTTTATGGTAGTTTGCCTTACCAAATGGAAGCTGAAAAGTGTCTTCAATTGTAAAAGAAATAAATAATTGAATTATTATTCCCAATGGGAAATTTGAATCTTTTATTGATTGTGAAGTGAATGATCTGGGAAACCTTGGCAGAAAGCCTGGACGAAAACCAGAGTCTTTTCGACAAAAGGAAAATAGAACAAAATTATATCTAGGTTAACAGAAGGCTAATTCTCGAAATTTAGAATAGGTATACGCAAAATAAAAGAAAAATAGCAAACAGTGTTTTGTGTCACGTTGACACAAAGGAAGATCACAATGGTAACGCAAGGTAAAAATAAAAGGGTCGCGAGTCCCACAATCTTGGGAGAAGAAGATCAATCAGCGAAGGCCTACCCTAATCTAAATTTGTTTCCCCCACACAGGGTCACAAAAAAAAAAACGAATTATAACAAATTGGACAAACAATAGACGAGCTAAAATTTCTGGTCCCAACCAGACACAAAAATAGTTAGCTTCTTTAAATTTTCTCCAACAGAATATCCCTCTCAATTTATTCAAAAATTCAACAGATGATTTCCTCAATCTTTTTCTCTTTTTATGACACAATTCGTGTAGTTTCAAATTCGTTCAACTATAAATCCGTAGTTTTTCACTACTCTTATTTAAAAATCTTGCTTTTTTTTTCCAAATCCAAAATTGATTTCCCATCCAAAATGGAGGCTTGGCTTGTCCACTTCGCCCCGACCATATAGCCATCCTCTTCGAATCTTTTGCGTGGTGGTGTTCTTGTCTCAGTCATACAGCAGCATATCGCCCATATATGCAGAGACGTGCGACTGAGAGCGGTGATACAACAATTGCACGCGATCCTTTGCGTTGAGGATGCGATCCTCGTAGGCTCAGTGAACGTGTTCAGCCGCATAACGTCATTTATATTTTATTTTAAAGGGCAAGTGAAAAACTAAGACACAACGCGCAAAGTCCCCAGCCCAAACCGGCCCAAATAAATTATTTTGAGAAGAATATTCTTGTTGAAAAGAATCCTAACCATTTTCCAACTAAAATGGTGGGATTTATAAACTAGAAAAATCTTAATTCTCTAGACCTTCGCACAGAAAATTTCAAAAAGGGAAAAACACATCATTGTGATCTTTCTTTGATGTCTGACACTTTATGGTGGGCACTCGGCCATACTTAATGTATGTTGGTGTGATTATAGTTCACACATCGTTGGACATGAGTCATCTTCATGCCTTTCTCTGCTTTCTCGACCTTCTGTCGACAACTCGCTGACATAGTGGCTCTTCGGCCTTTCGTAAAATAAGGTCGACATCCTGTCCAACACATTTGATGGAACCTAGATTGGTTACTCTTCCAAAATACTTAAAGAGCAGTCCTCTGGCTGATGGTCCAGGTTTCTACTGCACTCTTTAAAGCATTTTGGAACCGCAACAGGAAGGGATTAAGAAACAAAAGTTATTAGAGGAAATGGGTTGGCAAAACTCGTTGTGGTTAAATTAACCGCAACAAATCCCACACTCACCTCCTAGAAAATGTATTTAGAGTTCGTTAGAATTGTAATACATTTCCAAAGATGTACCCGGGAAAACGATTAACGATGAAAGGCGTAGTTGGCTTTTTTGAGGAGTGCTGATACGTGTGGGTTGAAGCGTAACCTTTCCTCAAAGTTGATTCCCAAGTACTTCACAATTGGCTTGGGTGTCAATTGGGTTCCATCTGGTAGATTCACTATGATACTGCGGCAAGTAGTGGCTGAACGTGTATTTTGGCGTCGCACGGGTCTTCTGAAGCAAGCTAACTCCGACTTTGCAGAATTAACTTTGATGCCCCATTTCACGTAGTAGTCCCACAGTCTTCTCACGTGTTCTTCAACTCTTTTGGCTGCGATAATTGCTGACATCGATTTGGCGTATGTGAGTGAGTCATCCGCATACAGTAGATTCATCGCGTTCTCGGGCTGTGGCTGATCGGAAGTGAATATACTGTATAGAAATGGTCCTAGTTTGGATCCTTGAGCTACTCCGGCTCTGATGGCTTTCGTTGTTGACTGGCTGTTTTCAATTTGGACGAAGAAGGATCTGGAAGAAAGAAAACTATAAATTTTTTTTATCAATGTTGCTGGAAAATTAAGTATAGTAAGTTTATGGATCAGACCGTTGATCTATATACTGTCAAATGCTTTCTCGATATCAAGAAAGCATCCAACTACCTCCTGATAGTTGTTGAGAGTGCTGACCACGTCCTTCTGGAACCTTAGAAGAGGATGCAGAGTCGAATGTTTGGCCCGGAATCCGAATTGCATGTTTGCGATGATGTTGTTGCCGTCGCTGTATGACTTAAGTCTTCGTAAAATGAGTCCTTCGAGGATTTTGCTGGTGCTGTTTAGCAGTGATATTGGCCGATATCCTGACACCGAACCTCTGTCTCCTTTCTTCGGAATAGCTACTATCTTTGCTTTCTTCCATTTTTCCGGGAAATAGCTGTTGTTGATGCAGTTGTTCAATATTATTGTTAAATATATCATCACGACTTGGGGAAGCTTCTTTATGATGTAGCTGGATATGTTGTCAGGTCCAGATGATTTTTTGGGCGTCCGTTGTGGATTATTTCAGCCACTTCTTCAGGGTTGGAGAAAATTTCAGAACCCTCGGGATCACTGGCAGGATTACTATTACTAAAAATAGTTGTCTGAGTGTACATCCTTTGAAGTTCCTCAATTGTTGATTCCACATCCTCGACAAATTCAGGGTCGTTGGGCGGGTTTGGCACGAAATTTTCTTCAAAACATTCGGCAAATGCTTCGACTTTTTCCTGGGTTGTGTTGACATCCCCGTGCCTGGTGGTGATTTTTTCTGGCATCTGAGGCCTCTTGTCAATAATTCGGTTATAGTTTTTGAAGGCGTCAGGTCCTGGTTTGATGCTTTGTAGCCTTTTCTGGAATTGGTCTTTGTTGAAATGTTGAATTGCATTCCTTAGCATGATTTGTGTGCACTCCAGTTCACTTCTAACTACTTGGTAGCTGTTGTTGGTAGTGTACCATTCCCTCTGTTGGATCCTTTGAAGCCTTTTTCTCAACCGTTGTCTGTGGTCATATAGACGAACAATGCTGTTGCAAAATATATTTCTTTAAAGAAAATAACCCGAATTTAACTTTACGATGTAAACAGGATTATGACAACGAACTAACAAACCGCGTAGGTACTTTGGATTAAATCGAATCCAATATTTATTAATCAAAAAGAAGAACAACGAGTAAACAAATGTGCAACCGGCACCGCGCAAAGAAATTTCGTTTATGACGGAATGTCAAAACAAACAAGAGAGTGAACTGATAACAAGAAATATTGCAACAACAACTGCAATGATATATGCAGTCTCACCGGCTAGTCAGCAAGGGGGATTCGTTGAATAAAAAAAGGTATTTAATCAAAGCGATCGTGTGTAGGTATATTTTATTGTAGGAATTAAAAGAGATGCTCGAATGAAAAGAATATTCGATTGAATAAACGGGGAGTGGAACGTAAATACGAGTATTTACGTTTACGTAAATACAAGTATTTACGTTACAGGGTGGGCGCCAGGAAACTTATGTGGTAGTTTGCCTTACCAGATGGAAGCTGAAAAATCTTCAAATTTTAACAGAATAAACACAAGAATTTATTATTCCCAATGGGAAGCTGAATCTTTTATTGTTAGTTATTGGTCTGGGAAACCGTGGCAAATGCCGGGATAAAAACCCAGTCTTTTCGAAAAAAAGAAAAATAGAACAATTGGATTTCGAGGTTAGCAGAAGGCTAAGTCTCGAAATTAGGAAAAGGTTTTCGCAAATAAAAAAAGCAAACAATGGTTTGCGCCAAATGGACACAAAGAAAGATCACGATGGTAAAGAACAAAGGTCACGGGTCCCACAATCTTGGGAGAAAAACGAACAGCGAAGGCCTACTTTAACAACAATTTATTTGCCCCACACAGGGTCACAAACAAAAACGAATTTACGCAGTTTAAACAACCAAAATACAAGCTAAAATTCTGGTCACAACCAGACACAAAATACTTAGCTTTTGCAAATCCTCCAACCAAGATATCCTTCTCAAGGCTTTTCCCAAATTAAAATCGAGATTTGTTCAAATGGTTTTCTTCTTTACTCCAAGTTTTCTTCCAAGTTTCGCAAAATCTTCTCGGTATAGTTTTTCACTTCTCTTTTAAAATTATTTTTCTCCGAAAATTATTCCTTTCTTTTCAAAAATCCAAAATTGAATTCTCATCCAAAATGGAGGCTTGGCTTGTCCACTTCGCCACGGCCATATAGCCATCCTCTTCGGATCTTTTTCGTGGTGTTGTTCTTGTCTCGGTCATGCAGCAGAATCTTTCCAATATAGGCTGAGAAGTGCGACCGAGAGCAGTGATATAACCATTGCACGCGATCCTATGCGTTGAAGATGCGAACTCCATTGGCTCAGTGGACGTGTTCAGCCGTATAACATCAATTATATTTTATTTTTAACAGGCAAGTGAAAAACTACGACACAACGCGCGAAGTCCCCAGCCCAAACCAGCCCAAACTAATTGCTTTGAGAAGAATATTTTTGTTGGAAAAAATCCTAACCATTTTCCAACCAAAATGGTGGGATTTAAAAACAAGAATAATCGAAATTCCATAGACCTTCGCGCAGGTAATATTTAAAAGAGAAAAACAAATCATTGCGATCTTTCTTTGATATCCGACACTTTACGGTGGGCACTCGGCCATTCTAAATTTACGTCGGTGTGACTATAATTCACACTTTGTTGTGTTGTTGTGGGCTCGTTGGAAAGCTTGTCAATTGTTAGCTTCCTCGCTTTCTTTACTATGCGTGCGAGTCTTCAGCCCGTCCGCTGGCGCGACACGATAGACTGATGCGTGTGAGTCTCCAGCTCATCCGCTGGCTCAACACGAAAGACTGTTGCGAGTGAGTCTCCAGCTCATCCGCTGGCTCAACACGCTGGCTCAATACGAAAGATAAGGATCTGTTTTGTTATCCTCTCTGTGTTACTCTCAAAACTCTTAGAGGACAACGGACTCAAAATGTGGGTCGAAAAATAGGAATGGATAGGATGGAACGGAAAACAGGTTTCAAGAGTCAGACCGTGACCAAAACAACACGATCAAAAAGAAGTTTTAAGAACCACAAATGAATAGCTTTTGTTGCGGTAAATCTTACCGTAACAAATTCCACCCTTACCTACCAAGGAAGAAAAGAGGCTTTCAGAAATGAAAGCGAAGTAAAAGGAGTAAGAAAAGGTTAAACAACACAATTTTGGAAAACAAACATTACCAAACCATACAACTAAATCTCAATCGCTCTGGGCGAGAATTAATAACCATCACAGAGTTGTTAAGCCCTCAGTATCTCTTAGCGCAACTCGTCCATGCTACGCGACTAAATTTAAGATTTTTCTCCAGGGTCATCGCTATAAGGTTTGAGGTATTTAACGTTCCAGGTACCCCTATTTTTGTCATTGTCATCCTCGAGTATATAGGTCCACGCAGATACTCTTTTCTTGATTCGAAACGGGCCTACAAACTTAGGCGCTAGTTTCGCGGTGTAGTGATTCGCTGCATCAGATAAGATGAAGTTTCGTCGCCAAACCAATTCGTTGGGTAGGAATCGGACATCCCTTCGTCGAAGATTATATGTTTTCGCCGCCTTCTTGGTTGCTAACTCTAACTTCTGCACTATCTGTTACCTAAGCTTTCTAAAAGACTCCCTAGTATCGTCCGTATTATCGCTCCTATCATGCGGAATGGTGGTTGAGGTTCGACCAAAAGTCACCATACCTCGCCCGAAATTTACGTAGTACGGCGATACACCTAAAACTTCATGTTGTGCAGT
The DNA here is from genome assembly GCA_916050605.2 of Platycheirus albimanus. Classification (NCBI taxonomy): domain Eukaryota; kingdom Metazoa; phylum Arthropoda; class Insecta; order Diptera; family Syrphidae; genus Platycheirus; species Platycheirus albimanus. The sequence goes on from OU696696.1 coordinate 201,822,141, forward strand.
ACGAATACTACAAGCTACCTTCGCTAGCTGAGCGTCCCACGCTCTATGGTTCTCAGAAACATACGCTCTAAGTGTCGTCTTAAGAATCTGGTTAATCTGTTCTGCTGGATTAGCCTGAGGATGGTAATGCGCTGTAAACCTAATCGTCGAGCCGTAACTATCGCACAAGGACTTTAACTCCTTGCCTTTGAACTGAGGACCGTTGTCACAGACAACAAATTTTGGGACACCGAACAAGAGGAAGACATTATCCTCTAGCTCCTTGCAAACCGACTTGGCCGTTGCAGACCTCAAAGGAAACAACAAAGGGAACTTAGTAAAATAATCCACAACAGTCAGAATATACACGAAACCCCTTCTAAATTTAGGAAGTGGACCAACTAAGTCAACGCAAATCATCTCCCACGGATCGGTTACCCCTTTCCTCTCCGTCATCAACCCAGCCGGTTTATCGTTCACCGGTTTCACACTTTGGCAAACTTTACAATTTTTGACATACCTAGTGATATCTGACCTCATTTTGGGCCAGTAATATCTTTCTCCTATCCTAGCAAAAGTTTTCTTTACCCCCATATGCCCTGCTAACGGATAGTCGTGATTTTCTTCTAACACTTTTCAGCTATCATTTTTGGGACAACTATTTTCCACTCACTATTTGTGTCGTGGACTAAAACATGACTTGCCCTAACAAATTTAAATAATTTTTCATCTTCTACTCCCCATGCTGGAAAAGACAATGGCTTTTTATCTATATCTCCTATCATTTTGGTATCCAAGGATCGGTTGTGGGCTCTGAGATCCCGGAGATAACCGGTACGCTTCGAGAAAGCATATCTGGCACCACATGATCCTTTCCTTTGCGGTGAACAATGTCGAAGTTGAACTGCTGCATACGTACAGCCCATCGTGCCAGCCTACCTGCCGGATCCTTCAACTTGATCAACCATATAAGAGAGTAGTGATCGGTAATGACCGTAAACCTCACTCCCTCTAAATATGGCCGCAACTTTTCTATAGCCCACAGAACAGCTAAACACTCTTTTTCTGTGGTCGAATAGTTTCTCTCACATCTATTTAGTGACGTGCTTAAATAGCAAACCACTTTTTCTCCTTCATCATAATTCTGACTCAAAACAGCCCCAATTTCCAAGTCTGAAGCGTCAGTCTGAACGACAAATGGCTTCGTAAAATCCGGACACGTTAGGATGGGTGCTGCAACTAAACACTCTTTAGCTTTTCGGAAGCTTTCTTCACACTCACTATTCCACTCAAACTTTTTGTTCTTCTTAAGAAGATTGGATAACGGCTTGACCAAACTCGCAAAGTTTGGTATAAATCTCCTGTACCAGGATACCGTTCCGATAAAACTCCTAACTTCTTTTACATTTTTGGATGAAGGAATACCTAACATGCTTTCTATCTTTTCTGGGTCCATGTGTAAACCGTTTCTGTCTACAACATATCCCAGAAATTTCAAAGATGGCCTAACGAAGTGACATTTTTCCCTACCTACTTTTAAACCCGCCTTAACTAATCTTCTAAAAACCTCATTTAAAATCTCCATATGTTTTTCGAAAAAGTCTGTAACGATGATGATGTCATCGAGATAGACAAAAACATATGGTTCTAATTCCGGTCCAAGGACCGTATCTATAAATCTTTGCCATGTTGCAGGTGCATTATGCAATCCAAATGGCAACCTCAAAAAATGAAACAGTCCCCGACCTGGAACTGTAAATGCAGTATACTTCTGCGACTCCTTCTCAACTGGAATCTGCCAATAAGCAGACTTAATGTGCAGTGAGCTTAAAAACCTAGCATTATTCAACTTATCTAAGATGGCCGTAATATATGGGAGGGGGTATGCATCCCTATCTGTTACCTCATTCAACTTCCTATAATCCACACAAAACCTATACGTGCCATCTTTCTTCTTAATCATGACAATGGGAGAAGCCCATGGACTGTCAGATTTTTCGATGACTCCGTGTCGGAGCATCTCTTCTAACTCCCTATCTATAAAAGTCTGAATAGCTGGCGACACCGGATAGTACCGCTGTTTAATCGGCTCAGCTTTTGTCCTAATTTTGTGCGACACCATCTGTGTGCACCCTTATCCCTCAGGCATTTTTTAAAAAATCCTTTCTAAAAAGCTATCTAATTCTTGTTTCTGTTTCTCGTCTAAATCTGTCAAGTGTTCCGCAACGGACATCGAAGGCAACGAAGTTTGGATCGAAAATGTCCATTCCCCTGATTGAAGATCCGGGACTACACCTGATCGAGCATAAAAGTCTGCTCCTAAAATCAACCTATGAGGAAGGCGAGGAATGACGAGGCACTCCACAAGAACTAGTTACTTTTTCTTCTACCCTAATTGGAAGTGAAACTGTTCCTTCTACTTCTATTCCAGCACCATCCGCTAAAGTAACCCTATCAATATTGGCTTTCCCTAAACTAATCCCTAAATTTTTCAAAATCTCCCATCCGTCCCTACAAATTATTGTGCGTGAAGCACCTGAATCTAAAAGCCCTAACACTTTAATTCCAAAAATCTCAACGCCTAAATATGGCCGTTGATCCCTACCATTTTGCGCGAGTGTGAAACCTAAATGAATTTTAGCCGACTGGTTACCAGTAGGCAACCTAAAAGATTTTAACAAACACCTATTTGCGAAATGGCCTTCACCATTACATTTGAAACACCTAACAACCGGATCACATCTTCTACTGCCAACTTGAGAGTTTCCAGAGAATGGATTTTGGTTTCTTATCTGCGGCTGATTTGAGATGGGGGCCTGTCGATCAGTTTGGTTGCTCTCAGTAACAACCGAAACTGTTGGAAATTCTAAACCTACGTATGTTAGATCTGGTTCTAGCAACGTCCTATTCCTTACACTGGGGGGTGGAACATAAGATTCCACATTGGCCCTAACTGCCTCTAAATCTCTACCTAACGTTTCTAATTCAGAAACGCAATTTGGTCTAGCCAAACCAAGTTGCGTCTGGTAAAAAGGTGTCAAGTTCCGCTGAATCATTGACAGCTTTCTCCGTTCTGATATCTCTTCAGAAAGCCTACCGAACAAGTTTTGCATCGTCGCCACATAGACGCCGATGGACTCATCTTTTCCCTGTGGGCGATGCCTTATCTCTTCTAACAACGAATCATCGTAATTCGGTGGCAAGAACTCCAGTTTTAATTCTCTGACAAGTTCTTGCCACGAATTTACCGAAACCCTAATTGCCCTATACCAAATCAGTGCTTTCCCTACAAATAAATCTACCGCTGCTCTGAACAATTGAGATTCCGTCACACCCCGCGCACTACTGATCTCTTCTACTCTTTCTAAAAACGGGTTCACTGAGGCACCATAGCCCTCACCAGTGAATTTAACCTCCCATTTAGACAAATTCTCAAATCGCTCCTGATTTATAAAAACCCTTTCTACAATCTGACTTCCTCGTCTCAAACTATCCCTATTAACCTCCACACTAGTATCTTCCACTACTATACCCGTCGATATACTGGCAGGAGTATTTACCGATCTGCTATTTTGAGGTTCAGCTGAACGCTGATTTTCAACCTCCGAAATATTCTGCTGTTCCTGAAACATTTCTCTCCCCTGTTCTTTCTCCTCTTCATTTTTTTCTTCCTCATCTACTTCTAACTGGGCCATTGCCATCACTAATTTATTTTTAAGAGCCTGCTTGCTCTTATCCTCGTTTGCATTTTCAGGAACCGACCTATCTAATCTACCTTATCTCCATTCTACTTTAGCTAAAATCTTTAAATATTCCTTGGATGTTTCTGACCTTGGAGGGTCTTCTAAAAGTTTCCCTATTTCTGATAACTTTTGCTCGACCTCTTTTCGGTCCTCTTCAAAACTAAATGGATAAGCTGGAGCTACATAAGATTTCCTACGTTCTAATTTAAGCGCGACCCGAAGCGCTTTCTCATATCGTCTACGGATCCTACCTCTAACCCTCTCCATTCCATTTCATAAGCAAGCTTGTCTTGCGCTAATCTATTAACCTCCATCTTCAATGAAATTCATCAAATCAAAAGAAAATTTAATTAAAACAAAAACAAAAATACTATAAAAAAAACTTTAAAAAAAACCAACAAAAAACTGTGTTCCCAAGAAATCTTAAAAAGAAATTAATAAAATTACTGACAAAATTATGGAAAAAACATTAACCAAAAAAACAAAAATTCAAACTCAATTTAGCAATCCAAATCAATGGAAATAAATTCAAAACAAAAAGTTCTCGAAAGGTAAAAATCAAAAACAATAAACCCAAAAAAAAAATATTCATAATCAATTAAGTTATAATATTATGTAAAACATAAAATAAATGGCAATAAAATAGATAATAAGAAATATTAACTACGCAAAAAAAAAAATATTAAACGAAAAAAGTACTAACACACTATTAAATTTAAAATCGCGCCGGCCCTGGCTATGATTGAACCAAATAATAATTCAAGGCCAACAACAAACAAGAACAAAAAATTACAATGAAAACAATTAAAGGTATCTACTATGTAGGTATGTATGTAATATTTATGAAATAATACTTGCTGATTAAATCTGGTGATGAAAAAAAGTATGATGGGCAAGGGGTGGGTTTTGATCCAACACAAACTGCTTCACTTCTATTTCTATTTACCTATATAAAAAGAACACAATGTTAGAATAAACTTTTTTTTTGATAGAATATATATTAAAAAGAACGACAACAGAACAATACTCAATCACACAAATACTAATTTTTTCCAAAAAGATCACTGCCCCACGTTGGGCGCCACTTTGTTGCAAAATATATTTCTTTAAAGAAAATAACCCGAATTTAACTTTACGATGTAAACAAGATTATGACAACGAACTTACAAACCACGTAGGTACTTTGGATTAAATCGAATCCAATATTTTATTAATCAAAAAGAAGAACAACGAGTAAACAAATGTGCAACCGGCACCGCGCAAAGAAATTTCGTTTATGACGGAATGTCAAAACAAACAAGAGAGAGAACTGATAACAAGAAATATTGCAACAACAACTGCAATGATATATGCAGTCTCACCGGCTAGTCAGCAAGGGGAATTCGTTGAATAAAAAAAGGTATTTAATCAAAGCGATCGTGTGTAGGTATATTTTATTGTAGGAATTAAAAGAGATGCTCGAATGAAAAGAATATTCGATTGAATTAACGGGGAGTGGAACGTAAATACAAGTATCTACGTTACAGGGTGGGCGCCAGGAAACTTTTGTGGTAGTTTGCCTTACCAGATGGAAGCTGAAAAATCTTCAAATTTTAACAGAATAAACACAAGAATTTATTATTCCCAATGGGAAGTTGAATCTTTTCTTGTTAGTTATTGGTCTGGGAAACCGTGGCAAATGCCGGGATAAAAACCCAGAGTCTTTTCAAAAAAAAGAAAAATAGAACAATTGGATTTCAAGGTTAGCAGAAGGCTAATTTCCGAAATTAGGAAAAGGTTTCAGCAAATAAAAAAAAAGCAAACAATGGTTTGTGCCAAATAGACACAAAGAAAGATCACGATGGTAAAGAGCAAAGGTCACGGGTCCCACAATCTTGGGAGAAAAACGAACAGCGAAGGCCTACTTTAACAACAATTTATTTGCCCCACATAGGGTCACAAACAAAAACGAATTTACGCAATTTAAACAACCAAAATACAAGCTAAAATTCTGGTCACAACCAAGATATCCTTCTCAAATGCTCCAAATTGAAATAAAGATTTCCTCAGTCAATTGTCTTCCTTATTTTCAAAGTTTTCTTCTAATTTCCGCTTAAGTTTTTAATAGTTTTTCACTTCTCTGTTCTTTTTCAAAAATTTCTACTTCTTTTCGTTTTCAAATCCAAAATTGAATTCTCATCCAAAATGGTGGCTTGGCTTCTCCACTTCGCCACGGCCATATAGCCATCCTCTTCGGATCTTTTGCGTGGTGGTGTTTCCTTCTCGGTCATGCAGCAGTATCTTGCAATGCGGGTGGCAATGGTACAGTGCATGTAGTGCTTGGTTGCTAACCTAAGTGTTGTGGGTTCGAGCCCCAGCCTGGGCAGCAACTTTTCAATATTCCCCCAGCTTCAACTGGACGCCACCCGTGGGATTTTCATGAGATTAATATCACCTGTTTCTCAATCCATTGTACCAACAAAAAATCTTTCCTATCTTTCTATTCCTTCTAACTATTGCCGTGCAGTTTGCATTCAAAAGACCTTGGGTCTTACAGGCATATAGTTAAAATTATTATTATTATTATTATTATTAATTATTATTATTATTATTATTATATAGGCTGAGAAGTGCGACCGAGAGCAGTGATACAACCATTGCACGCGATCCTATGCGTTGAAGATGCGATCTCCATTGGCTCAGTGAACGTTTTCAGCCGTATAACATCAATTATATTTAATTTTTAACAGGCAAGTAAAAAACTACGACACAACGCGCAAAGTCCCCAGCCCAAACTGGCCCAAAACTAATTGCTTTGAGAAGAATATTTTTGGTGGAAAGAATCCTAACCATTTTCCAACTAAAATTGTGGGATTTATAAACAAGAATAATCTTAAAACCATAGACCTTCGCGAAGATAATATTTAAAAGGAAAAACACATCATTGCGATCTTTCTTTGATATCCGACACTTTACGGTGGGCACTCGGCCATTCTAAATTTACGTCGGTGTGACTATAATTCACACTTTGTTGTGTTGTTGTGGGCTCGTTGGAAAGCTTGTCAATTGTTAGCTTCCTCACTTTGTTTACTATGAGTGCGAGTCTCCAGCCCGTCCGCTGGCTCGACACGATAGACTGATGCGTGTGAGTCTCCAGCTCATCCGCTGGCTCAACACGAAAGACTGTTGCGGGTGAGTCTCCAGCTCATCCGCTGGCTCAACACGCTGGCTCAATACGAAAGATAAGGACCTGTTTTGTTATCCTCTCTGAGTTACTCTCAAAACTCTTAAAGGACAACGGACTCAAAATGTGGGTCGAAAAATAGGAATGGATAGGATGGAACGGAAAACAGGTTTCAAGAGTCAGACCGTGACCAAAACAACACAATCAAATAGAGGTTTTAAGAACCACAAATGAATAGCTTTTGTTGCGGTAAATCTTACCGTAACAATGCCTTCCGGCAGATGTAAGTATCTGTCTCTCGGAGTTCTTGGCCTCTTCTGTTCGTCTAGGGCGTTGTTTATAGACAGTTCTATTTCTTCAATGGCAACATCAATTTCGTTATTTGTAAGGTTTTTGTTGGCATCCGGCATGACCATTGTCTCCTCAATCTTCCTTTGAAAACGTTCGACATCAAGACGTTTGTAGTTGATATAACCCTCTGGCTCTTCTCTATCCATTACTGATATCCTTTGTTTCAGTGTAATTGTGAGCTCGACTGGTTCGTGGTCTGAATCTCCTTTTAGGTGAAAAGAAAAGATAAATTTTATAAAAAACGAATTATTAAAAATAATTATTTTATTATAAATTTATTACAAATTGAATTTATTTCACAACATATATTAAATTGATGTTAATTTTTTTTATAAAAGCTACGCGTTTCGGTTTTTACTTTTTAAACCATCTTCGGGCTCTGTATGTTTGACTTAGAGTGTTGTGCCAAGTTCTTGTTTTCTTTTTGTTTAGTTGTTCTTCGTTCTAATTTGACGTCTGCAATACGGGTGGAAATCTATTTATCTCGTTCTGTTTGGTTAGTTTATTATGATATTGAATAGCTGTGTTAAATAATATATTGTTTTTGATGGTTAATTTGTCGTTTAATATTTTGTCTTGTTCGTTCTTATACGCGCTGTAGATTTCGTATTCTTCAAGTGTGTCTAGTTTTGTCCCTTTTTTACAAATATGTAGAGGTACTAAGTTTGTTTCGAAGTCTGTGTAAGTGTGGTTGTTGTCCATTAAATGCAATGCGTAAGTAGATTTTGTGTTTTGTTTTGGTCTATGTTCTAAAAATCTGTCGTAAAACGTCCGTCCCGTCTGTCCTATATAGTAGTTGTCACAGTCATTGCATTTTATTTTGTAGACTCCGGATGAGGTTTTATTTTCTATTTTGTCTTTGTTTGATAAAATTTTTTGGATATTATTTGTTGTCTTGAATGAAATGTTAATATTTATTTTTTGGAATTGGTTTTGTAAAACGTGTGGTAGTAAATTGGTGTAATTTAGTGAAATGTATTTTTTATTTTCTTTAGAAGTATTATCTTTATTGTTGTTGCTATTGTTGTTGTTGTTTTTTAATTTCTTTTTCTTTTTTAGAATAAGCTTGTCTATTATATTAGTGTTGTATCCATTTGATATTGCAATTTGTTTAATTGTATCTACTTCTTCGTCAAAGTGTTTTTTCGTCATTGGGATGTTTAAAAGCCGGTTAATGAATGCATGATATGCTGCCATTTTTTGTGAATGTGGATGGTGTGAGTTTTTATTTATTGTAAGGTCCGTAGTTGTTGGTTTTCTAAATATTTTATATTTTAGTCTATTGTTGTTTTTGTAAATGTTGAGGTCGAGAAAATTGATTGAGTTGTTTGTTTCTATTTCTGTTGTGAATTTTATGTTTATATTTATACTAGCCTCACCCGGCGTACGTTGTTACGCCCAAGAAAGAATGAATAAAGTATTTTATTTCGAGATTGAAAAAACTTAGTTTATTTTATCAATGACAATAATAAATAATTACTTTAATGCGAGTGGATATACAACATTCTTAGTTTTTCCATTTGGTGCAAAAATGAACAATTTTTTCGGCGTTCCAACTCTGGAGCATGCAACATATAGCTGGCAATGGGAAAAACATGGATTCTCAATATTCAATCCCGCAACAGCAAGCGATTGTCCTTGAGCTTTATTGATTGTTATCGCAAAGGCTAGGCGAACAGGAAATTGCAATCGCTTGAAATTGAACGGTAGGTCGGTGGGTATCATCGGAATTCTTTTAATCAGCACATCTTCTCCTTTGCTTTTACCGCTAATGATTGTTGCTTCAATGACATTTGGCATTAATTTCTTAACGGAAAATCTGGTTCCGTTGCATAGCTTTGGTGGATCCAAATTTCGAATGAGCATATTGGTGAGCCAACTTTCAAAGACAATATGTGTAGTGGCATTCCAGACGGCTCCAGGGAATTCAAAAATTCTACCGGATAATTGACTGCTTGATCCTCATCTGTAACTGTGTCAATTGATTTATATTTCATTGTCGCTCCTGGGATTTTCAATTGAATTCGATCATTGATTTTGTTAACATCATCATTTTTGTGAGCTAAAATTGCTCGTTCGCGAAGCCAGTCATGATTTTTGAAGTTTGTCGAAATGTTAGGGAAAACCATCTTTTCAATGTCTTGAATTGACGACTGCATTTGGCAAAAACTTGATGAAAAAAGATATTTCACTTGTAGCATGATCAATCGGAAATTTGCCATCACCATTATCCAATAGTTGCTTGGAGAATGTTTGAGCAGAAACATCTTGGAGTAAATGTACACGCATATTGGTCGATAAAGAGATTTTTTTCACATTTCTCCAAAGTGGTAATGCTTTCAGGCAAACATTGAGCTCATCAGCAGGTGTTGATCTTGGAATCACAGGTAGTTTGACGAAAATAACCAGCTAATAAGAGAGGTACTCCTCCCATTGGTTGATCTATTCCTCTCAGGTCTCGCAAAGTACGATCAAGTGCCTCAAGCGATTTCTTATGGGCCATTGTGCATTCATCCCAAACGATAAGTTTACATGTTTTCAGTACCGTGGCCATACCTGATCCTCTACCAATGTTGCAAGTAGGTTTTTCGGTATGATATACATTCAATGGTAGCTTCAGGACAGTTACTGTTCGAACTCGATTTTTTTCATTTCGTTCAAAACGTTGCTCATCCGTTTCTGCTGCTATAACGGCTGTCACATGTCTCAAATTACGTGTAGATCTTCCAATAGATGTCTTTTTCCGTGGCATTTGGTTTAATTTTCACTGCTCACTATCTGCAACTAAATAGAATATTTATGTCCTATTATACATATGTACACCATTTATGACATTGAATGTCACCATAAATATTTACCACGCAAATATGTTTTGCCTCTCAACATGAATTGATTATCAATTTTTGATTTTTGAAATATAAATAACGACAATGCAAGTCAATTTTATTTAATCGATCAATCATCACAGTATGTTTGTTCATAAAAAATCATGCAAATATTGCGAATTTTTTCATGTTTATGATCTTCTTTTCCTTTCGATTTTTCTTCTTATTATTTCATTTACTCCTCTCATGTTTATACAAAATAAAAAAAATCCTTTCTTTATTCGTAAAATTCCACGCGTGCGTCCGCTCTATAAACCTTACTTATGCGTAAACACACAAATTTTGTATTTTATATATGTATATAGATAGATAGATTTGACAAAGTGCACTAAAAATGCATTTGTTGCAACCCATTTCAATCCTTCGTAGGCGTACTCAGAAGATCCTTCCATATTTTTATCCAAAATCTGATTAAACGTTTAAAATCCAATAAAAACATAAGATTTTTATTTTTTCGAGCCTAAACTTTGCAGTCCAATTTGTTGCAACACCCTTAGCTGTTTTTTTTACAAATTGTCCTCAGAAAACCCTACCAAAGAATATATTAAAACTAAACTCACCGAATTTTGATCAAATTTCTTACGAATTTTATTTTGCCGGATGGTGTTGCACTGTTCCGCTGACGAATAGTGTCCGATAGTGCTGTTGCGTGTGCTTAAACTTTGCAGTCTACTCGCTGAAGATATTTTAAATTTTTTTAGTTATTTGACAAAGTTCACTTAAAATGCATTTGTTGCGCCATCTATCTGAATGGTATCGGACTGCTCTATAAACCATCCTTATGACTTTTAGAACAAATTTCTTTCAGCACTCAATGGGCTTGTGTGCATAGTTTTCGAGTTTATCGCGTAAACACACACAAATTTTGAATTTTATATATATAGATTATTCATGTAATTTTTCAAGATGTCGATTTGTCTTAAAGTGCCGTCAAAGATGACGAAAGTATCATCAACATATCTGGAATAATGAATTATTTTATTTCTTTGCGGATTTTGATCTGATAATATGTGTTTATTTTCAAAATGGTTAAGATATATATCTGCCATTAACCCACTTAATGGAGATCCCATAGCTAGTCCTTCGTTTTGTGTGTAGTATTTGTGATTAAAAGTGAAGTAGTTTTGTTTAAGTGTTATTTGTAATAATGTTATAATTTCGTTTATTTGTTGTTGGTTTAGTTTTGCTGTTGTTATAAGATTTTCTTTCAGTATTTTGATCGTTTCGTCTATGGGGATGTTTGTGTACATGTTTGTGACGTCGAAAGATATCAATTTATATTGAGATATTATGTTTATGTCCTTTGTTATATTTATGAATTCGGTGAAGTTTTTGATGCTTTTGTTGTTTTTTAAAGTTATGTTGGTTTTGATTATTTTTTGAAGTTCTTTGGCTATTTTATAGCAAGGGGCAGTTTTGTAATTAATAAGTGGTCTTATTGGTATTCCGGGTTTGTGTATTTTAGGTTATCCTGTGAACGTTGGTGCTTGTGCTTTTGTTTGTTTGAATTTTATTTTATTAGTGTTGAGAAGTATATGTTTACAATTGTTTATTGCTTGATTTATATCTTTGACGAATGTTTTTGTGGGTTCGTTTTGTAAGCTTTGTATGTTATTGTTGTTGAAGAACATTATAGTTTTGTCGATGTATTCTTGTTGGTTAATTATGACTATGGTGTTTCCTTTGTCTGCTTTAACAAAGGACATAAACATAATATCTCAATATAAATTGATATCTTTCGACGTCACAAACATGTACACAAACATCCCCATAGACGAAACGATCAAAATACTGAAAGAAAATCTTATAACAACAGCAAAACTAAACCAACAACAAATAAACGAAATTATAACATTATTACAAATAACACTTAAACAAAACTACTTCACTTTTAATCACAAATACTACACACAAAACGAAGGACTAGCTATGGGATCTCCATTGAGTGGGTTAATGGCAGATATATATCTTAACCATTTTGAAAATAAACACATATTATCAGATCAAAATCCGCAAAGAAATAAAATAGTTCATTATTCCAGATATGTTGATGATACTTTCGTCATCTTTGACGGCACTTTAAGACAAATCGACATCTTGAAAAATTACATGAATAATATAAATATAAACATAAAATTCACAACAGAAATAGAAACAAACAACTCAATCAATTTTCTCGACCTCAACATTTACAAAAACAACAATAGACTAAAATATAAAATATTTAGAAAACCAACAACTACGGACCTTACAATAAATAAAAACTCACACCATCCACATTCACAAAAAATGGCAGCATATCATGCATTCATTAACCGGCTTTTAAACATCCCAATGACGAAAAAACACTTTGACGAAGAAGTAGATACAATTAAACAAATTGCAATATCAAATGGATACAACACTAATATAATAGACAAGCTTATTCTAAAAAAGAAAAAGAAATTAAAAAACAACAACAACAATAGCAACAACAATAAAGATAATACTTCTAAAGAAAATAAAAAATACATTTCACTAAATTACACCAATTTACTACCACACGTTTTACAAAACCAATTCCAAAAAATAAATATTAACATTTCATTCAAGACAACAAATAATATCCAAAAAATTTTATCAAACAAAGACAAAATAGAAAATAGAAAATAAAACCTCATCCGGAGTCTACAAAATAAAATGCAATGACTGTGACAACTACTATATAGGACAGACGGGACGGACGTTTTACGACAGATTTTTAGAACATAAACCAAAACAAAACACAAAATCTACTTACGCATTGCATTTAATGGACAACAACCACACTTACACAGACTTCGAAACAAACTTAGTACCTCTACATATTTGTAAAAAAGGGACAAAACTAGACACACTTGAAGAATACGAAATCTACAGCGCGTATTAACCATCAAAAACAATATATTATTTAACACAGCTATTCAATATCATAATAAACTAACCAAACAGAACGAGATAAATAGATTTCCAACCGTATTGCAGACGTCAAATTAGAACGAAGAACAACTAAACAAAAAGAAAACAAGAACTTGGCACAACACTCTAAGTCAAACATACAGAGCCCGAAGATGGTTTAAAAAGTAAAAACCGAAACGCGTAGCTTTTATAAAAAAATTAACATCAATTTAATATATGTTGTGAAATAAATTCAATTTGTAATAAATTTATAATAAAATAATTATTTTTAATAATTCGTTTTTTATAAAATTTATCTTTTCTTTTCATCAAACAACACAACATGGAGACTATAACACAAATCACCTCCTTTTAGGGTTCTGCAGGCGTAGTTCCGTAGCTCAAGCAGGATGTTAATAAAGTTTGCCGATACAAGGAAGAAATCCAGCCAGGATGGCGTCTTTGGGTAAGTTGGCTTCGGTTGGGAAACGATGTGGAAGGAGTGGTGTTCAAAATTTTCTTCGAGCCAGTTGATCAATTTCCAGCGCTATTTTCCGTTGTGTCATACCATGGAGGGTGTCGGGCATTAAAATCACCTCCAATGAGTCCGTATATATGTTGCTCGGTTATCCTGCTGAGGGCTAGCAAATCGTGTTCCATATCGCTTCCGTTGGCCTTGCATTTGTTGTAACAAGCAGCGTCATGTCGTTTTCGACCTCCACATCAACCGCTGTTGCTTCAAACGATTTAAGACTCGGGATTTTGACTTGGGAGGCCTTGATGTTCTTCCGTACGAAGAGCGCAGTACCTCGTTTTCCTTGATCCTTGTCTGTCCGGAAGGTGTTGCATCCTTTGAAGTCGATTTGGTTCCTTTTTATTACATTAGTTTCGCTGATGAGTGCCCTGTCCGGGCGATTTTTCTTTAAAAACAGGTTAAAACATGTTCTTCTTTCCAGGCTGTATAACGAATTAACGTTATACGCCACTATGCGTAGTTTGTTGATGCGCATTACGCGCTGCATAGGCTGAAAATAAAGGCGGCCAAGGCCACGGACTGCTTCTCCTTACTCAATGATGAGTAGTTTGCTGGCATGGCACTGCGTGCTTTAGTGAATGCTGATTCCAGGTCGACTCCGAAGTGCACCTTGGCTTCCTCATTCAGGTTTACTCTGGGAGCTCCCATTGATTAATCCTGGACTGTCTTTGTTTGCTGTAATGTTTATTTCTGGGCTTGAGCTGGTTAAGTATATCCTGTCCTTGCAGCGGTTGCAAAACTTGCCTTGTTTTGCGTAAGGATGCACGCTTCTTTTGCTCGTTGTTCTTGCTGGGTCTTTTTCTGAGTCTCGATTTTCTTCAATTGTTCCCATTGGGCAACAACCACTTTACATCCCATGTAGTTGGCTGGGTGACCGAATTCTTTGCAGTTGGCACAGTACACTCCTTCTCCTTTTTCCTTGCGCTTGCACTCTCCAGGGTTATGGTCTTCGTTGCATTTTACGCAAACGTATTTCTTTCCGCAGTTAATGGATACGTGGCCTGTTTTTTGGCAGTTCCAGCATTGAGGTCTTTCGTGGCTCTCATACTTTTCCCAGTGGACGACCTGGTTCAGAATGAGTTTTTTCGTATAGATTTCAGCAACGTCACAATTCTTGCTGACCTCTACTACGAATTGGTTGAATGCCTTGGATTTGTTTCTCCTCGACCGGAAGAGGGAAACCTTGATGGCTGGGATTCCTTCAATTTGTAGCTCGTCCAGGATTTCAATGGCGGTGTAGGAGTGGTGGATGCCTTTCAAGACGAGCAGGTTTTTCCTTTCCTCCCTCGCTGTGAAGGTGTGGTGCTCAATTTTCCTTGTCTTCAGGAAATCTCTAATTGCTGTGAAGGCTTCTTTTGTTTCAGCGTTGATCACAGTTTTGGTGGTATTCAAGTTCTTGAAGGTGAACTTAATACTCTTTCCTTTTTCATGTCTTCCTATTTCGGCAGTGTTGCTGGAGAAGACGATTGGCGGCATTTTTTTCTTCTTTGTGTCGGTTTTTGGGGTTGATTTTGACTGCTTATGTGGTTGTGGGGTTGGTTGTAGGAGTGGCGGAGCTGGCTGCTGGTGCACTTGAACCTCCTGGGCAGGTTGGTTCTTTGGCTGGTTTTCTGTGGGTTGCAGCTGGCTGGTTGGCTGTACGGTAGGTAACTTGTCTTCCTTCAGTTTCTTTTGTGTAGTTTTCTTTGATGATATTTTCTGAGTGCCCGGGATATGAAGAAGGTATTATTTTCCATAAAGAAAAAAACAAAGTAAATGTTAATTAAAAATAACAAAAATCAAAAATCTAATAATCAAAGTAAAATGAAATTAAAGTTCAAGAGCAGAAAAACAAAAAAGAATCAAGCTATGTTACTTTACTACTTTTTACAAAAAAACAAATCAAGCTACGTTACTTTACAAGCTGGATGCGTCGGTATACGGTTTCAAATCCTTGACATTCCAAGTTCCGCGGTCTTAACAATTACTATCTTCAAGCAAGTAAGTCCAAGGTGACAAATGCTTTTTAATTCTAAACGGACCGACAGACTTCGGTGCTAATTTCGCGGCGTAATAATTCGCGGCATCCAACAACGAAAAGTTTTTCCGCCACACAAGTTCGCCGGGGTGATATTGAACATCACGCCGTCGAAGATTGTAGGCTTGGGTAGATCTTTTAGAAGCTGCCTGTAATTTTTTTAAAATGTCAACTCTAAGGTCTTTGAAACGATTCTCGATCTCGACCTGATCTTGAACCGTTTCGGAGCTATCTTCTACTAATGGTACTTCACGACCAGAAGTCACCATATCCCTCCCAAAATTCGCATAGTAAGGAGAAACTCCTAAAACCTCATGCTGTGACGTGTGAATCGCGCACGCCACCTTCTGCAGGTGTGAATCCCACACTCTGTGGTTTTCAGCGACGTAGGCCCTCAGCGTCGTCTTAATGATTTGGTTTATTCTCTCCGCAGGATTCGCCTGCGGATGATAATGGGCTGTAAATTCCATTTGTGACGCGTACGCTTGGCAAAGCGTTTTCAGTTCCTTGGAACGGAACTGAGGACCGTTGTCGCAGATGATCGCCTTGGGGATGCCGAAAAGAAGGAAGACATTGTCTTCTTATTCCCTACAAATAGATTTGGCCGTAGCCGACCTCAAAGAAAAGAGTAGTTGAAACTTTGAAAAGTAATCCACTACCGTCAAAATATAAGTGAAACCCCTACTCGACTTAGGAAGCGGACCAACCAGATCTACACAAATCATCTCCCATGGTGATTAGATTCCTACCCTCTCTGTCATCAAACCAGCTGGCTTATCATTTACCGGCTTTACCTGTTTGCAAACTTTACAATTCCTAACGTACCTGGTTATGTTGGCCCTCATTTTTGGCCAGTAAAATTTCGCCATTACTCTGGCAAAAGTTTTCCTAACACCCATGTGTCCTGCTAACGGACTATCATGGTTCTCCTGCAATATACCTAATCCTTCATTTTTACCTATCACTCTCTTCTACTCCTGATTCGTCTCATGTACTACGACATGATTTGGCTTCACCAGTTTGAACAACTTCCCTTGTTCAACTCTCCAAGCTGGAAGCCTAAGTGGATTGGCATTGACTGTTGAAATCATTTTAGCAACCCAAGGGTCTAAATGCTCATCTGAGATACCACCCAACTGTGGCACTCCTCGAGAAAGCATATCATCAAAGTTCTGTGAAAGAACTGCACCGATTCCGTAATCTGACGCGTCTGTTTGAACGACAAATGGTCGTTTAAAATTTGGGCAAGTGAGTATAGGTGCTGTCACCAAACACTCCTTTGCCTTCCTAAAACTATCCCCA
Source organism: Platycheirus albimanus (assembly GCA_916050605.2). Lineage (NCBI taxonomy): Eukaryota > Metazoa > Arthropoda > Insecta > Diptera > Syrphidae > Platycheirus > Platycheirus albimanus. The sequence continues at coordinate 201,839,032 of OU696696.1, forward strand.
CATTCCTGACTCCAAATGAACTTTTTGTTCTTTTTCAATAAATCTGATAAGGGCCTAAGTAATTCTGCAAAATTTGGTACAAAACGACGGTACCAGGAAACTGTCCCTATAAAACTCCTAACTTCTTTAATATTTTTCAATGCTGGAATTCTAACCATGCTTTCCACTTTTTCTGGATCTACATGACACCCATTTCGATCCACTATATAACCTAAAAATTTTAGAGAGGCATGCAAAAGTTTCATTTTTCAATACTCACTTTTAATCCTGCCTCACTCAACCTTTTCATCACCTCATTCAGAGTTTCAAGATGTTTCTCGAAAGTTCCTGAAATGATGATGATGTCGTCTAAATAGACGAAGACGAATGGCTCCAGGTCGGCACACAAAACTGTGTCGATAAACCTCTGCCAAGTCGCCGGTGAGTTATGCAGACCGAAAGGCATTTTATTAAACTGAAACAGACCCCTCCCAGGTACCGTAAAAGCAGTAAAAGGCTTAGATTCTTCCTTCATAAGTATCTGCCAATACGCTGACTTGGTATCTAACGAAGACAAGAACTTAGCACCCCGAAGCCTATCTTAAATTGAATTGATGTATGGAAGTGGATAAGTATCCCTATCAGTATTCTTATTGAGCTTCCTATAATCCACACAGAATCTATAGGAGCCGTCTTTCATTTTTAACTAAAAGTATTGGAGACGACCAAGCACTTGTCGATCTCTCAATAACTCCTGCCTCTAACATCTCATTTAACTCCCTATCAATATGTTCCTGCATTGCCGGGGAAACCGGATAATATCGTTGTTTTATCGGTTCTGCCGACGTCCTAATCTTGTGTTGAACTAATGTTGTACAACCTAAGCCTTCAGGCATTTTCCTAAAAGATTCTCCTATAAACTCTTCTGATGTTTTAATTTTCCTAGCACTCAACTCTGATCGTTCTGTAATAGAACAAATCGAAACAGGACTGTCCTGCTCCGAAAAAGTCCACATCCGTGATCTTAAGTCCGGGACGATACCTGACAGCGCCCAAAAATCTGCGCCGAGAATCACCGTATGTGACAGAGAAGGGATGACCAAACAGTCAACTAATACTGCCCTATCCTGAACTATGATTGGAAGAGAGATCACTCCTAAAACTTCAACTCTGGTTCCATCTGCCAAACACACGCAGTGAACAGAGTCTTTTTTCAAAGAAAGCCCTAAATTTCATTTCATTAACCAGGCATCCTTACCTATTATGGTTCTAGAAGATCCTGAATCTAATAAACCTAAAAATTTAGAACCATAAACACTAACGCTCAAAAATGGTCTCCTATCATTACCGTTTGCCTCCAGAGTAAGCCCTAAATGAATTAAATCCGCCGACTGGTTACCAGCAGGCAACCCTGTCAACGTCTTTGGACTTCCCGCCCTGCTGGCGCAGGATTCCGTTGCCCATTTCCCGAACACTTTCTACAGTTCTGTCTAGAAACGCCTGCAGCGCCACAACCAAAACAACGCCTAGGAGCAGAACACCTGTTTGCATAATGGCCTGATCCATTACAATTAAAACAACTAATACTAGACGAAGGTCGGGGTTGGTTTGAAGTTTGGGCCTGATTAGAAGTTGGGTTATTGTCCGAAACAACCAAAACCTCAGAAGAACCAAAACCTACATATGCTAGATCCGGCTCTAGCAAAGTCCTATTACTCCTAACACTAGGTGGTAGAACATACGCTTCCACATTCGCCCTAACCGCTTCTAAATTCCTACCTAAAGCAACCAAATCCGAAACGCAACTTGGTTTAGCCAAACCAAGCTGAGTTTGGTAGAAAGGTGTCAAGTTCCTTTGAAACATTGACAGCTTCCTACCTTCTGAGATTTGATCCGTTAACCTACCAAACAAATTCTGCATTGTCGTCACATAGACTCCGAAGGATTCATCTTTGCCTTGTTGTCGACGCCTAATCTCATCGAGAAGCTGATCATCATAGTTCGGTGGCAAGAATTCAAGTTTCAACTCCTTGACAAGTTCTTGCCACGAACCAACCGAATTATTGACATTCGAAAGTTGGGACCAAGTTTATTCCGAGAATAATCCCTCTATTGCATTTGACTTATTTATGAAAACTTTTAAAGAGCACATTAATTCAAGTACTTTCCAAAAAAAGCAATCATAATAAAAGAAACATCTGAAACCTTGGATGACTAACTATCTCTTAAATAAGATAAGAAAAAAGAAGAAAATAAGTTTAAAATGTAAAAAACATAAAAATAATAGTAAACTTAAAAAATACTATGAAACTTTGTGCAAAACGATTAATAAGCAAATTGACGACACTCGTAATAACTTTTTTACTGATATGTTCTCTAGAGCTGAAGGTAATATTCGCGAAGAATGGAGAGTGGTTGATAGCATTTCAGGTAAGAATAGAAATTCTGTTAAAGTTGACTCTATTGAAATTGAGGGAGAAACGGAGTCCGATTCGTGGATGATTTCAAATACATTTAATGAGTATTTTACTGAAATTTCAGAAAAACTAAAACCTGCTATCGTTCCCTGCCTTGATTGTGATTGTTCCATTTCTTCAGAAATTTTTTTGGATGATACACAACCTAAAAGTTTTGTTTTTAATATGATAACATCGAGTGAAGTTAACAATGCTATTATGTCCTTAAAAAATAAAAATTCGTGTACGAGTGATGGTGTATCAAGTAAATTGTTGAAAAATGTTTCTTGGTATGTTGTTGATGTAGTGGCCTATGTATTTAACAAATGTGTTGAAGTTGGCTGTTTTCCTGAACATCTGAACATCTTAAATGTGCTGAAGTTATACCACTTTTTAAAAAAGGAAAGAGGGAAACTATTTCGAACTATAGGCCTACTCGTATATCACTTCTCTCAACCTTTTCAAACATTTTTGAGAAGTTACTAAAGGTTCGAATTGTTTCTTTCTTAGAAAAGTTTAATTTCTTTTGTAACAATCAATTTGGTTTTAGAGCAGGTTTGTCAACAGAAGATGCTACCTTAAGGGTGTGCAGTCAACTTTATGGAAGTTTAAACAACAACAAATCAACGATGGGTCTGTCTATTGATATGACTAAAGCTTTCGATCTGGTTAACCACGATATTTTGCTAACTAAACTCTATAACGCAGGTTTTCACGGCAGTTTTTTTCAATTTGGTAAATTCTTATTTTAAAAACAGAAGACAAAAAGTTAATATCAACGGAATCTATAGTGAACCAAGACCGTTAAAGGACGGTGTTCCACAGGGATCTGTACTTGACCCTTTGTTTTTCTTGATTTACATTAATTCTATTTTCAAACTCAAGTTAAATGGTACTTCAACAGCTTTTGATGATGACATAGTTTTTACATATTCATCTGAGACTGTCTTTGAAAGTATTGCGAATATTGAAGAAGATCTTGAAATTTTAAGATTGTGGTTTAATTATCATAAATTGATTATCAGTGAAAAAACTATATTGATGTGTTTTAAGGTATCTGGTAATAGTCTTTATGATTTTAATTTACGTTTTCACGGTCATGATTGTAAACAGTTTCCTTTACTTATTCATAAGTGTGGTAGAAGTAATTTTATATCCAATTTACAATGCACAGATAGTTGCTTTAAAATTGAAACAGTTCAACAGTTTAAATACTTAGGAGTATTAATTGACTTCAACCTAAATTGGAAAGATCATATTCAAATGATTAAAAAATATATGTTGTTGGTTACACGAAAAATGTATTTAATTAAACATTTTTGCTCCCAAAAAGTTTTAAAAATCGTATATTATGGACTTGCAAACTCTAAGTTGCAATATGGCATAACAAGCTGGGGAGGTTCGTATGCTAATACTTTCAGACCGTTATTGATAGCACAGAAGCATTTAATACGACTTATTCTAAAAAAAAATCGGTTTGCTGAAAGTTTGCCCTTATTTAAGGAATTGCAAATTCTACCAATGAGACATTTATATGTTTTTAAAGTATTAAGAGACAAAGTGGTAACATTCCTAGTAGGAATCATCAAATGTACAACCTACGTATAAACGATTTGAGTTTAGTCAATGTTCCTTTTGCTCATAGATCTCATTTCTCTCATTTTTATACATACACAGCCCCAAATATTTTCAATAAATTGCCCTTACCTATTAGAGAAACCCTTCGTTTTACTTGTTTGACTAAAAAGGTTAAAGACTGGTTATTCACTTTGAATTTTAATTGTATCGAATCATTAATTTGAATCTTTTTTTTCATCAGCACTAATATAAAATTAATGTAAAAAAAAACAATAATATTGATTTGTATAATCTTACTAATATTATAAATGTGAAAGTTACGATGTTTGGATGTTTGGATGTTTGGATGTTTGGATGTTTGGATATTTGTTGCTAACTCACGCCAGAACGGCTAAACGGATCTGGATAAAATTTGGCACAGAGATAGCTTATAGTCTGGAATAGCAGATAGGCTATTTTTTATCCCGGTAAAATGTATGGTTCCCGTGGGATAGATTTGTTTTAATTTTTGAAATTACACCAGAATGGATGAATGGATCTGAATGAAAATTAGCACAGAGATAGATAATAGTCTGGAATAGCAAATTGGCTACTTTTTATTCCGGTAAAATGTATGGTTCCCGTGGGATAGATTTGTTTTAGTTTTTGAAATTACACAAGAATGGCTGAACTCATCTGAATGAAATTAAGCACAGAGATAGATTATAGTCTGGAATAGCATATTGGCTACTTTCTATCCCTGTAAAATGTATGGTTCCCGTGGGATAGATTTGTTTTAATTTTTGAAATCACACCAGAATGGCTGAACGGATCTGAATGAAATTTAGCACAGAGATAGATTGTAGTCTGGAATAGCATATTGGCTACTTTTTATCCCGGTAAAATGTATGGTTCCCGTGGGATAGATTTGTTTTAATTTTTGAAATCACACCAGAATGGCTGAACTCATCTGAATGAAATTTAGAACAGAGATAGATTATAGTCTGGAATAGCATATTGGCTACTTTTTATCCCGGTAAAACGTATGGTTCCCGTGGGATAGATTCGTTATAATTTTTGAAATCACACCAGAATGGCTGAACTCATCTAAATGAAGTTTAGCACAGAGATAGATTATAGTCTGGAATAGCATATTGCCTACTTTTTATCCCGGTAAAATGTATGGTTCCCGTGGGATAGATTTGTTTTAATTTTTGAAATTACACCAGAATGGATGAACGGATCTGAATGAAATTTAGCACAGAGATAGATTATAGTCTGGAATAGCATATTGGCTACTTTCTATCCCTGTAAAATGTATGGTTCCCGTGGGATAGATTCGTTTTAATTTTTGAAATCACACCAGAATGGCTGAACTCATCTGAATGAAATTTAGCACAGAGATAGATTATAGTCTGGAATAGCATATTGGCTACTTTTTATCCCGGTAAAATGTATGGTTCCCGTGGGATAGATTTGTTTTAATTTTTGAAATTACACCAGACTGGATGAACGGATCTGAATGAAATTTAGCACAGAGATAGATTATAGTCTGGAATAGCAAATTGGCTACTTTTTATCCCGGTTAAATGTATGGTTCCCGTGGGATAGATTCGTTTTAATTTTTGAAATCACACCAGAATGGCTGAACGGATCTGAATGAAGTTAAGCACAGATATAGATTATAGTCTGGAATAGCATATTGGCTACTTTTTATCCCGGTAAAATGTATGGTTCCCGTGGGATAGATTTGTTTTAGTTTTTGAAATTACACAAGAATGGCTGAACTCATCTGAATGAAATTAAGCACAGAGATAGATTATAGTCTGGAATAGCATATTGGCTACTTTTTATCCCGGTAAAATGTATGGTTCCCGTGGGATAGATTTGTTTTAATTTTTTAAATCACACCAGAATGAATGAACTTATCTGAATGAAATTTAGCACAATGATAGATTATAGGCTGGAATAGCATATTGGCTACTTTTTATCCCGGTAAAATGTATGGTTAACGTGGGTTAGATTTGTTTTAATTTTTTAAATCACACCAGAATGGCTGAACTCATCTGAATGAAATTTAGCACAGAGATAGATTATAGTCTGGAATAGCATATTGGCTATTTTTGAAATCACACCAGAATGGCTGACCGGATCGGAATGAAATTTACAACAGAGCTAGATTATAATCTGGTATATCTTATAGGTTTCTTTTTATCACGGTTAAATGTAGGTATTAAATTATAAAGCTATAAAAGAAGAAAAAGCTAGATTACGATAGACTATACTCCTCAAGGTACAGTCTACTTCTTGATCAGCTGAAACGCGAGTGAAGCCGCGGTGTATATATAAAAATGGATGTGTGTATATATGTATGTTGCGTATGGACTCCTAAACCACCCAATGGATCTTTATGAAATTTTTGGGGTAAATATAGTTTAGTCCAGGGATGGTTCCTGTGAAGGTTTCGTGCCGATCGGGTGGAAGGAAAAAAAATGCATGCTTTTAACAATTTTGGTTCAGTTTTTTTTTAATTCTTTTTTGGTGTTTTTCATAAATTTTTAAGCGGAATGCCCGGGTGGAAGACAGAAAAATGCGGGCTTTTGGCAAAGTTTTTTTTTCAACTTTTTTATTAAAATGTTTTCCTTTCGTTGAATAAAAGCATCATATTAATGGAACTGAGTCGAAAAATCAAACTCTGAACGAACGTGCGTGTCCATTTGGTGCAAGAATCGTCCACCCAAACATTTTCCAAACAACTTTTAAACATAGGAAAAGGAATTGAATCGCACAACAAATGACATTTTATGTTCCCAAATTTTTGTCAAATGCAGCAAAATATTCAAACCACAATTTATCAATGTTATCATGTTCAGTTTAACAATCAAATTAACTGCACTTTGTGTGTATGCCAAAAAATTTGTATATTTATACACCAACCGAAACGACCAAAAATATTGCTTATCCGCTAACATTGAGATAAAATATACATATAAATAAATTTAGTTTCACATTAAATACACAAGTGTTTTTTTGGGCGTAGCAACGCGCGCCGGGTACTGCTAGTAATCTTATATAATTAATATATAATATTTACTCAATTTAGTTGCTATAGCAAGCTTATCTTAATTCTCTTTTCTAATTTACACTGATTGTCACCCCACATCAGATACAAATGGATTTTCAATTTGATGTTTCATTCACCTCTAACTTCCTAGTTAAAGAATGAACACTATTATTCAACTTACTTTATTATTAAATTGTTATATTATTTTAAGTTTAAATGAATGAATAAAATACAATACAATACAATACAATACAATACAATACATTACAATCCTAATCGCCCTAAACCAAATTAAAGCTTTTAATACGAAAAGCTCGACTGCTTCCCTCAACAGTTGGTTTTCTGAAACCCCCCTAGCCTGTCTCAACTAATCAACTCTTTCTAAAAATGAGTTCACTGAGGCACCACAGCGCTCCCCAGTGAACTTCACATCCCACTTCGCCAAATTTTGAATTTTTTCCGAATTCACCAATACTTTTTCTATTGTGGTGTTCACCTGTCTACTACTATCCCTACTCCTACTGTCTGCCTCTCCTATACCAATCAGTGCACTGGCGGAAGTGCTCACTGGCTTAGTTCCCTGAGGTTCACTTTCAAGTTCCTTTACAGCCCCTGAAATCTTTTTCGTTTTCGGTCCCTGTCTATCTACTTCCTCTTCCTCATCTTCCTTTTCTTCATCTTCTTCATCCTCATCATCCTCTTCATCTCCGTCTAAATCGGCTAATGCCATTATTAATTTATTCTTAAGCCCTAACCTACACTTTTCCTGCGACTCATTTTCAGGGACCGACCTATCCATCCTACGCAACCCCCACTCAATCTTCGATAGAATTTTTAAATACTCCTTCGAAGTTTCCGACTTCGGAGGATTTTCTAAAGGTTTCGAAATTTCTAATCATTTCTTCTCGAAGGCCACCTGATCCACATCAAAAGTGAATGGGTAGGCCGGAGCTACAAAGGATGCCCTACGCTGAAGTTTAAGAGCTGCCCTTAGCGTCTTGCGCATCTCCTCAACAGTCCCTACCGCTAAACCCCTACTTTCAATTTCGTAAGAAATTTCCTCTTGTGTCAGTCTATTAATCTGACTCATATCCATTTTAACCAAAAAAAAAAAAAAATTAAACTCAAAGCGAAAAAAAACAAATAAAAAAAAAATTATTCGCAAAATACAAAAAAAAAAAATAACAAATAAAAAATAAAAAAAATAGTTCTAACTAAAAAAAACACCTTTTCCAATAACAATAAAACCAAACTTAAATAACACAATTAAAATTAAAAATAATTTAAAAATATTTATAGCAAAAAAAAAATATTTACCAAAAAAAGGTCAAAGTGTCCTTAAAACGTATCAGGACTTTTGAAAATGGGAACACTGAATTTGAATAAAATAATTTTGACTAAACGTCAAAAAAAAATAAATTAAAGCTATGAATGAGAGTGCGACAACGCTGTTATACTCTGAACTCAAAATGAAAATGGAGGAAGAATAATGTAAACAAATAATTTTCGATTTTCTTTTTTTGTTCCAATAAATTGTTTTTATACAAAAAAGAAAAATCGAAACAAATAAATTAAATAAATAATTAATCAGAAAAGAAAGAAAAAACTCACGATTTGATTGCCCTGAACTTTCGCTTATATTCTAGGCAATCTAACTTCCACTCCAAAAAAAAATTGTGTTCTGCCAAGGACAAAAAGGGTCAGCCACTGGATTGCACCTATTATAGAATAAAAAAACACCAACTAAAATCATTTTTTAAATAAAAGATTCCACAACACTTCCATAAACACAATTTAAGACAGTTTACTGCCACCAAACAGATGCACAACAAAACAAAGAAGCCCCACGCTTTTGGAGCGCCAATTGCTATCAAATTTTTTAATAAGCCAACACAAAACTGAAACACACCAATCGCGATATGAATAATTGAAACTATTGAAAACTAAACTATTTGGATTACCGAATCTAAAATAAAACCGAAAACGCGAATCTATTTATTTGCAACAGGTTAATGAACAAACGAAAACGAATGCACTCAAACGGTGTGCAACACGATAAGGAGAATTGAAATCGAACAAGAAACGTCAGATGCCACCGCGCCGCCGCCGGTGCGTGTGTTTGATAAAAAAAAGAGATACACAAAAGAAATAATCCCTAGCCAGACAGCAATTGCAGTGCTGTCTCCCGTTAGCTCAGATGGGAGTGGGTTCGATAACAAAGATATTTTTATTAATCGCGCTCGATTAATAAAGTGTAAATTGTTGTGGAATGAAAGGTGGGTAGGTATATATATATGTACAGTAGTGTACCTATAAATGAAAGTGGGCGCCAGGAAACTTGTATGGTAGTTTGCCTTACCAAATAGAAGCTGAAAAGTGTCTTCAATTTTAAAAGAAATAAACAATTGAATTATTATTCCCAATGGGAAATTTGAATCTTTTATTGATTGTGAAGTAAATGGTCTGGGAAACCTTGGCAGAAGGCCTGGACGAAAACCCAGAGTCTTTTTGACAAAAGGAAAATAGAACAAAATTATCTCGAGGTTAGCAGAAGGCTTATTCTCGAAACTTAGAATAGGTATACGCAAAATAAAAGAAAAAAAGCAAACAGTGTTTTGTGTCACGGTGACACAAAGGAAGATCACAATGGTAGCGCAAGGTACAAATAAAAGGGTCGCGAGTCCCATAATCTTGGGAGAAGACGATCAATCAGCGAAGGCCTACTCTAATCTAAATTTGTTTGCCCCACACAGGGTCACAAACAAAACGGATTAAAACAAATTAGACAAACATTAGACGAGCTAAGATTTCTGGTCCCAACCAGACACAAAAATACTTACCTTCTAGAAATTTCCTCTAACAGAATATTTCTCTCAATTTATTCAAAAATTCACCAGATGATTTCCTCAATCTTTTTCAATTTGTATGACACAATTCTTGTAGTTTCAAATTCGTTCAACTATAAATCCGTAGTTTTTCACTCCTCTTATTTAAAAATCTTGCTGTTTTTCCAAATCCAAAATTGATTTCCCATCCAAAATGGAGGCTTGGCTTGTCCACTTCGCCCCGACCATATAGCCATCCTCTTCGGATCTTTTGCGTGGTGGTGTTCTTGTCTCATTCATACAGCAGCATCTCGCCCATATATGCAGAGACGTGCGACTGAGAACGTTAATACAACCATTGCACGCGATCCTATGCGTTGAGGATGCGATCCTCGTAGGCTTAGTGGACGTGTTCAGCCGTATAACGTCAATTATATTTTATTTTAAAAGGCAAGTGAAAAACTACGACACAACGCGCAAAGTCCCCAGCCCAAATAAATTATTTTTAGAAGAATATTCTTGTTGGAAAGAATCCTAACTATTTTCCAACTAAAATGGTGGGATTTATAAACTTGAGCTTCGCGCAGAAAATATCAAAAAGGGAAAATTACATCATTGTGATCTTTCTTTGATGTCCGACACTTTATGGTGGGCCATACTAAATGTATGTTGGTGTGATTATAGTTCACACATCGTTGGACATGAGTCATCTTCAATCTTCATGCCTTTCTCTGCTTTCTCGACCTTCTGTCGACAACTCGCTGACTGATAGTGGCTCTTCCGCCTTTCGTAAAATAAGTTGGACATCCTGTCCAACACCTTTGATGGAACTTAGATTGGTTACTCTTCCAAAATACTTTAAGAGCAGTCCTCTGGCTTATGGTCCTGGTTTCTACTGCACTCTTTAAAGCATTTTAGAACCGCAACAGGAAGGGATTAGGAAACAAAAGTTATTAGAGGAAATTTGTTGGCAAAACTTGTTGTGGTAAAATTTACCGTAACATGTTAATGAAAAAAAAATATTTGATTTTCGAAATATTTTGAGATTATATATTTTTGGCGATTTTCAATATATTTACTTGCGATTATAGGTATTATAAGGCAAGTTATGCATGTTTGGAAAAAAAAATAGTTTTGTTTAGATATTGCACAGAGGGAAAATTTAATTTTTTTTTTGTAAAACAAAAAATATCGGTACCTGTCAGGTTAGGTAAAAGCTTTTTTTTAAGTGTCTAAAAAGGTACTTTCCATAGGACCGTTTTCTTGCTTTCGACTATCTCGATAACGCCTCAACCGATACTTTTGAAATTTCACACATATAAAGGTGTAGGTAGCTTTATTTATACTGCATACCAAATTTTTCTTAAAAATATTTTTTGTATTTTTAAAAGCATTTTTTAATTTTTTTGAGAAAAAAGTTAATATTTTGAAAACTGCCCATTAAATTTTTTTTTAATTATATACCTATGGACTGGTGATTTTGAATATTTTTTGAAAAATGTTTTCAAAAAGTTAAAAAAAAAAAAAAATTGAAATTTTAATGCATTCTTAATTTTTCTGAGAAAACTCTTAATTGAATTTGAAAATAGAAGAATTTTGGAAATAATTTTTAATTATTTTTAATATTAATTACGCAGCCAATAAACAATTCTCAGACACAATCACTCGACACTAAAAAAAATCACTCAAAAACAATTTCAGCTATGGATAATAGAACGGTGAAAAATCTTGCTGCAAATGTTTCAAACGTACTGCGATATTATTGTTTCTGCAAAATGTATAAGGTTTTTCTTTTAACTTTAATAATAATTTCCTGGGTAAATATTTGCGTATGGATTTATAAAAAACTGTTTTCTTTATAGTCATTTGTGCAATCGTTGTAAAAATCATACATAAGTCTAGTTTTCTTTAGGAAACGGAAGGTTAGAATTATTTGAAAAGAAAGAGTTTTAGAAATTTCTCGTTTTTAACAATTCAGAATACGTAGGTATTTATTAAGTTCAAACACAGCACATCATGTAAAACAATCAAATAAAGTAGGTTGCATATAAATAATTCTAGGATTCATGTGCTTTATTTTTTTTCTTGTTTCAACCCATGTATACGACCTCAATTTTTGTTATACCTTATATAATCCTCAAATACCGCATACCTACCTATAATCCTTTAGAGCATTTATATACAAAAGTGCAACCCCCACAATAGTTACCTAAATCACCGAACATATTATTTTGCTAGAAAAATTGCCGCATGAAATATGAACATTTCATAAATTTCCTCTGCAAAGCCACCAAAATCCATCAGAGCAATTCAAAAAAATGAAAATTAAAGATGGCTGCCATACATTTCCACCAAAATCCATCAAACCAAAAACAAAAATTAGAATCCTACTAACACACAAACCCACCCTCAAAACAAAAGCCAATTCCACTCATACATAATTCAAATGCACTCAATTGTGTTTCCTTACATTTCGTCATATTCTCTGTTACATGAGTCTCGTCATTCTTAAAGTCCTCACAAAGTCTGCTAATGAGTAAATTGTTTGGAAGCGTGCGAAGCGGACACCGTCGATTCTGCACGTTCCATTACTATAGACTTTATATACAATGGCTTGTATGGTTTTGTCTGGGAAACCTTGGCAGAAGGCCTGGACCTTAACCCATAATCCTTTCGATCAAAGAAAGACAATGACATTTCGAGATGAGCAGAAAGGTAATTTTTTAAATTGGGTATAGGTAATAGGCAAGTAAGAAAAATAGCAAACAATATTTTGTGTCAAATGGACACAAAGAATGGTCAGAATGGTAATGGAAGGTAAAATGGGACACGAGTTCCATAATCTTGGGAGAAGACGAACAACAGCGAAGGCCTACTCGAAAAATTTATTTGCCTCACACAAGTCACAAACAAAACGAATAAAAACAAATTAACAAACAATAGACAAGCTAAAATTTCTGGTCACAATCAGACACAAAAACACTTAGCTTGGTTAAATCCGCCAACAAGAAAATTCCTCTCAATGTCTTCAAAATCTGACTTCCAGATATCCTCAATCTTTTTCTCCACAATTGTTATCTCATATCTTCGTTTCGAAATAATGTAGTTTTTCACTTCTGTTTTTCTCCAAAAAAATTTTTCTATTCTTTTCAAAATCCGAAATCTAATTGTCATTCATATGGCCATCCACTTCAGATCTTTTGCGTGGTAGTGTTCTTGTCTCGGTCATACAGCAGCATCCCGCCCATATAGGCTGAGAGTTGCGACCGAGAGCAGTGAACAGTGATACAACCATTGCACGCGATCCCATGCGTTGAGGAATGCGGTCCACATTTTCTAAGTGGACGTGTTCAGCCTTCTGCAGTCAATTAAATTTTTTTTAAAAGGCAAGTGAAAAACTACGAAATTACGCGCAAGGTCCCCAGCCCAAATTATGTGCTTTGAGAAGAATCTTCTTGTTGGAAAGAATCCTAACCATTTTCCAACTAAAATGGTGGGATTTATAAACAAGAATAATGTTAATTCCGTAGACCATCGCGCAGGTAATATCAAAAACGGAAAAACACATCATTGTGATCTTTCTTTGATGTTAGAAACTGTATGGTGGGCACTAGGCCATTCTAAATTTATGATGGTGTGATTTTAATTCACACACAGTTGGACATCAATCATCTTCAAGTCTTTCTCTGCTTTTTCGACCTTCGCTGACTAAGTGGCTCTTCCGCCTTTCGTAAACTAGTATGGACACCCTGTCTAACACTTTTGATGGAACCTTGATTAGTAACTTTTCAAAAATATTTAAAGAGCAGTCCTTTGTCTGATGTTCCTGGTTTCTACTGCACTCTTTAAAGCATTTGATAGCCACAACAGGGTGGAAAATTTATTAATAGGGAAATATGTTGGTGCAACTTGTTGTGGTAAAATTTACCGCAGAACTTTAAAGTCTTAAATTACTCCTAAGTCAGAAAATACGGAGACTTTGCTTAAAGGACATGAATCGAAAGTGTAATTAAAAATAAAGGGATTCTTATTGCGTGTTAGAGTCATGGTTTAACACTTGTCAACATTTAAGACGAGACGATTAGTATTGCCCCATTCCCTGTCTGAAAAGCTCATTAAACTCCGATTTAAACAGCATTGTGAATTGGGTTATCAGAAATCGTGTGGAGTTTAATGCTTCGAAAACTCAATGCTGTCTTTTGTCATTAAAGCTAAACATACTCCCTATGCCATTATCCATGAATGATACTTGCATCGAGGAGGCCGAAAAGCTATCAGTACTTGGTAAGTGTATCAGTGACAACCTTCGTTGGAATAATCATATACTAGAAATTGCCCAGAATGCTGCAAGATGCTTATTCTTTCTTAATAGATGCAAGAAGTTTTTCACCCCTTCTAATCAGGGTACAACTTAAAAAGCGTTTATACGCCCAAAACTTGAGTATAACACCCATCTCTGGACAGGTAAGGTTAGGTTAGGTTAGGTTAGGTAAGGTAAAGGTGGCTGTCAGTCAATGACTGACACACTTAGACCAGATACTAGGTCCATTGTGATACCACATATGAAAGTAAGGCACTACCTCACTAATTTTAAAAAGAATTTTAACTTTTAACAAAGCGATAGAGACAGTGTATGTCTTCTGAGTTAGGTCATTGATATCGTTGAGGAAGAAATCTCCCAAATGTAATTTTCGTGTTTGTGAGAGAGCAGGACATGAACAAAAAAGATGTGTTATAGTCTCTTCTTCTTCCTCGTCCATGCAACTTCTGCAGAAGCCGTTCGAGAAGACACCGAGTCTAATAGCATGTCTGCCTATAAGACAGTGTCCAGTTATGACACCGATTAAGGAGCTAAGGTGTGATCTACCAAGAGATAACAAACATTTGGAGCGTTTTGGATCTAGTTTTGGCCAGATCTGTTTTGTCGCCTGACAGGTAGTCAAGTTTGACCAACTTAGATTTGTTTCGTTCATGGCATCGTGTTTTAGGATGAGTTTACATGTAGCGATAGGTATACCAATATTCCTCCTGTCGGGTGAAAGTGGTTCAGTAGTTCCATTTCTGGCGAGTTCATCGGCCTTGCAGTTTCCTGGAATATCTCTATGTCCCGGCACCAAAAAAGGTGATTGTTAAACTGTTCTGCCATCTCCGCGAGAGATGAGTGACAGTTACGGGCTGTTGCTGAGTTCGTGGAAACCGCCTCGAATGATTTAAGGGTTGCTTGTCTGTCTGAAAAGATGCGGATATTCGACGTGGATATCACGTTTTCCTTGAGCCAGGATAGAACCTCTTTTGTCGCCAGAAGTTCCGCTTGGAACACGCTACAATAGTTAGGGAGTCGGAAAGAGAGACTAAGATTTAGTCCTTCTGAGTACACTCCGCCCCCAACCCCATTTTCGGTTTTTGAACCATCAGTTTAAAAATGAATCGAATCATTTCTCGAGAAATGTCCTTCGTCCCAGTCAGACCGTGATGGAATGTAGAGTCAGAAGTTGTTTTCAAAAACCAGTTGGGGTATGGTGTAGTCAGAGTGACTTGGAATCGTTCTGAATGAATTCAGAATAATAGTGTGGCCAATTGAGTTATTGGTCCATTGAGACGTGGCTCTGAGACGGATTGCTGTACTCGCGGCCATTTGTTTACTAAAAATTTCTAGGGGTGTAAGGTTAAGAAGAATGTCTAAGGCAGCTGAAGGTGTCGTACGCAGTGCTCCAGTGATACATAGACACGCTGATCTTTGGGCTTTGCTTAGGTGGTCCCGGTAGGACACTTTATCCAAAGCACTCCACCATACTGTTATCATATAAGTTAGTATCGGTCTTATGACCGCTGTATATAGCCAGTGGGTAATTTGTGGGGATAAACCCCATTTATTCCCTATTGCGTTTTTGCAAGAAAAGAGAGCCACCGTGGCCTTTTTTACTTTTTCCTGAATGTTGGGTTTCCATGTGAGCTTCATATCTAGAACGAGGCCTAGATATTTAGCTTCATTTGAGAAAGTTAGTGGAGTTCCATTGATGGACGGAGCATTTAGGTGTGGAATTTTATATTTCCTTGTGAAGAGGACCAGTTCAGTTTTGTGAGGGTTTACTCCTAGCCCACATTTACCAGTCCATTTAAGAAGCTTGTTAAGAGCTGTTTGCATTAGCTCAATAAGAATTTGAGCATGTTTTCCTGATATCGCAATGGCGACGTCATCAGCGTATGTAATCACTTTGAATCCCTCTGCTTCCAGGTCAGCTAGAAGTTCATTGACAACTAAGTTCCATAGAAGAGGGGATAGGACTCCACCTTGTGGTGTACCTCCGCTGACTGATCTTCTTAGGGAGACATCTCCTAGGGTTGAGTTGATTAGCCTACTTTTTAGCATAAGATTTATAAGCTCACTCAGGGATCTGTCTACTTTAAGATTGTCTAGTGCCGTTGTGATTGCCTCGTTGCTGACGTTGTTGAAAGCACCCTCGATATCAAGGAATGCTACCAGAGTATAGGCAATATTCGATAGCGCTTACTAAGGTATGCAAGGCAGTGTATACCAATTTTCCTTTACAGTAAGTGTGTTGTGCTGTAGACACTGAAGTTGTGTCTATGGCATTTCGCAAATGGATATCAATCAGACGTTCTAAAGTTTTAA
This sequence comes from Platycheirus albimanus, assembly GCA_916050605.2. Taxonomy (NCBI): domain Eukaryota; kingdom Metazoa; phylum Arthropoda; class Insecta; order Diptera; family Syrphidae; genus Platycheirus; species Platycheirus albimanus. The sequence continues at coordinate 201,855,547 of OU696696.1, forward strand.
GAAGGAATGATGATAGAATTATAGGTCTGAGGTCTTTTGGATACACTTGGGAACATTTTCCCGCTTTGGGAATGAACACAACTTTTACTTCTCTCCATAATGATGGAATGTATTCCAACTCTAAACTCTCTATCCAGGATAGGGATAGTAATATCCATAGACTGTTGAAGTTCAGCTGGTATTATACCGTCAGGTCCAGCAGATTTATATGGATTGAAGCTTGTAAATGGCCCATTTTAGTTTTTCCCTAGTGACCAGACCAAGTTTACTAGTTTTATTATTGGTTGATCCAATTGGACTACAGTCAAGGTTTGCTATGTTAAGGGAGCTACCTGGGAAATGGGTGTTAAGTAGCAAGTTAAGCGATTCTTCGCAAGTATTGGTCCATGAGCCGTCTGCTTTTTTAAAGAAGCTAGGCATTGTAGGATTGGTAGAGAGGATTTTCCTTAATCTAGAGGCCTCTGAAGTATCTTCTATTTTACCACAGAAGTTCCTCCAGGAGGCTCTTTTACTTTTCCTCAGCTCTTTTTTATATAAGTTCAGGGATTCTTTGTAGGAATCCCAGTCTGAGATTTCTTTGGAGTATTTAGCTTGGTTGAAGGATTTTCTTTTTTTGTTCCAATAAATTGTTTTTATACAAAAAATAAAAATCGAAACAAATAAATTAAATAAATAATTAATCAGAAAAGAAAGAAAAAACTCATCGTTTTGATTGCCCTGAACTTACGCTTATGTTCTAGGCAATCTAACTTCCACTCCAAAAAAAATTGTGTTCTGCCAGGACAAAAAGGGTCAGCCACTGGATTGCACCTATTATAGAATAAAAAAAACACCAAGTAAAATCTTTTTTTAAATAAAAAATTCCACAACACTTCCCTAAACACAATTTAAGACAGTTTACTGCCACCAAACAGATGCACAACAAAACAAAGAAGCCCCACGCTTTTGGAGCGCCAGTTGCTATCAAATTTTTTAATAAGCCAACACAAAACCGAAACACACCGATCGCGATATGAATAATTGAAACTATTCAAAACTAAACTATTTGGATTACCGAATCTAAAATAAAACCGAAAACGCGAATCTATTTATTTGCAACAGGTTAATGAACAAACGAAAACGAATGCACTCAAACGGTGTGCAACACGATAAGGAGAATTGAAATCGAACAAGAAACGTCAAACGCCGCCACGCCGCCGCCCGCGCCGGTGCGTGTGTTTGATAAAAAAAAGAGATACACAAAAGAAATAATCCCTAGCCAGACAGCAATTGCAGTGCTGTCTCCCGTTAGCTCAGCTGGGAGTGGGTTCGATAAAAAAGATATTTTTATTAATCGCGCTCGATTAATAAAGTGTAAATTGTTGTTGAATGAAAGGTGGGCAGGTATATATATATGTACACTAGTATACCTTTATATATGAAAGTGGGCGCCAGGAAACTTTTATGGTAGTTTGCCTTACCAAATAGAAGCTGAAAAGTGTCTTCAATTTTAAAAGAAATAAACAATTGAATTATTATTCCCAATGGGAAATTTGAATCTTTTATTGATTGTGAAGTGAATGGTCTGGGAAACCTTGGCAGAAGGCCTGGACGAAAACCCAGAGTCTTTTCGACAAAAGGAAAATAGAACAAAATTATCTCGAGGTTAGCAGAAGGCTAATTCTCGAAACTTAGAATAGGTATACGCAAAATAAAAAAAAAATAGCAAACAGTGTTTTGTGTCACGATGACACAAAGGAAGATCACACTGGTAGCGCAAGGTAAAAATAAAAGGGTCGCTAGTCCCACAATCTTGGGAGAAGACGATCAATCAGCGAAGGCCTACTCTAATCTAAATTTGTTTGCCCCACACAGGGTCACAAACAAAACGGATTAAAAGAAATAAGACAAACATTAGACGAACTAAGATTTCTGGTCCCAACCAGACACAAAAATACTTAGCTTCTTGAAATTTCCTCTAACAGAATATTTCTCTCAATTTATTCAAAAATTCACCAGATGATTTCCTCAATCTTTTTCAATTTTTATGACACAATTCTTGTAGTTTCAAATTCGTTCAACTATAAATCCGTAGTTTTTCACTCCTCTTATTTAAAAATCTTGCTTTTTTTCCAAATCCAAAATTGATTTCTAGTCCAAAATGGAGGCTTGGCTTGTCCACTTCGCCCCAACCATATAGCCATCCTCTTCGGATCTTTTGCGTGGTGGTGTTCTTGTCTCAGTCATACAGCAGCATCTCGCCCATATATGCAGAAACGTGCGACTGAGAGCGGTAATACAACCATTGCACGCGATCCTTTGCGTTGAGGATGCGATCCTCGTAGGCTTAGTGGACGTGTTCAGCCTTATAACGTCAATTATATTTTATTTTAAAAGGCAAGTGAAAAACTACGACACAACGCGCAAAGTCCCCAGCCCAAACCGAAACAAATATATTTATTTAGAAGAATATTCTTGTTGGAAAGAATCCTAACCATTTTCCAACTAAAATGGTGGGATTTATAAACTAGAAAAATCTTAATTTTCTTGACCTTCGCGCAGAAAATATCAAAAAGGGAAAATTACATCTTTGTGATCTTTCTTTGATGTCCGACACTTTATGGTGGGCACTCGGCCATACTAAATGTATGTTTGTGTGATTATAGTTCACACATCGTTGGACATGAGTCATCTTCAATCTTCATGCCTTTCTCTGCTTTCTCGACCTTCTGTCGACAACTCGCTGACTGATAGTGGCTCTTCCGCCTTTCGTAAAATAAGGTGGACATCCTGTCCAACACCTTTGATGGAACTTAGATTGGTTACTCTTCCAAAATACTTTAAGAGCAGTCCTCTGGCTTATGGTCCTGGTTTCTACTGCACTATTTAAAGCATTTTAGAACCGCAACAGGAAGGGATTAGGAAACAAAAGTTATTAGAGGAAATTTGTTGGCAAAACTTGTTGTGGTAAAATTTACCGTAACATGTTAATGAAGTAGTGAACTAATATTTATTTTATATTCATTGAATTGCTCTCATAAAATTATAAAATTAAGTCAGCTAATCTGTATCACGACATTCATTGACTGCTAGGCGGTACGAAGTTCACCGGGTCAGCTAGTTGTATATAAACACTATAGTACTGGCGTCAATGAGTATTTAATTACGCGATTTTTGGTCATGGGATGTCGCTGTCAATGTGCTGGCAGCAAAAATGCGAAGAAAAATAGAATGTTGCAAAAATAATACAAAATATTGCAAAGAATGTCATAATCATAAGTAATGAAATAAATGTTGAGTTTAGATGTCGTTTGGAAACACCTATACATACAAGGAAAATCGTTTGTATGTAAAAGCATAGACAAGTAGAAAAGCAGTATTTTTGTTTAAAATGCTAATAATGTAAAATGTTAATTTCAAATAAAAGCTTAATGCCGACGGGGTTTGAAAAATATAAATAATGTAGATAAATATTTTTCAATTTGTAGATAATGAAAAAATATTTGATTTTCGAAATATTTTGATATTATATATTTTTGGCGATTTTCAATATATTTACTTGCGATTATAGGTATTATAAGGCAAGTTATGCATGTTTGGAAAAAAAAGTTTTTTTATATCGTAGTTTTGTTTAGATATTGCACAGAGGGAAAATTTAATTTTTTTTGTAAAACAAAAAATATCGGTACCTGTCAGGTTAGGTAAAAAGTGTCTAAAAAGGTACTTTCCATAAGACCGTTTTTTTGCTTTCGACTATCTCGATAACGGCTCAACCGATACTTTTGAAATTTCACACATATAAAGGTGTAGGTAGCTTTATTTATACTGCATACCAAATTTTTGTTAAAAATATTTTTTGTATTTTTAAAAGCATTTTTTAATTTTTTTGAGAAAAAAGTTAATATTTTGAAAACTGCCCATTAAATTTTTTTTTAATTATATACCTATGGACTGGTGATTTTGAATATCTTTTGAAAAATGTTTTCAAAAAGTTTAAAAAAAAAAATGAAATTTTAATGCATTCTTAATTTTTCTGAGAAAACTCTTAATTGAATTTGAAAATAGAAGAATTTTGGAAATAATTTTTAATTATTTTTAATATAAATTACGCAGCCAATAAACAATTCTCAGACACAATCACTCGACAATAAAAAAATCACTCAAAAACAATTTCAGCTATGGATAATAGAACGGTGAAAAATCTTGCTGCAAATGTTTCAAACGTACTGCGATATTATTGCCATACCTTATATAATCCTCAAATACCGCATACCTACCTTTAATCCTTTAGAGCATTTATATACAAAAGTGCAACCCCCACAATAATTACCTAAATCACCGAACATATTATTTTGCTAGAAAAATTGCCGCATGAAATATGAACATTTCATAAATTTCCTCTGCAAAGCCACCAAAATCCATCAGAGCAATTCAAAAAAATGAAAATTAAAGATGGCTGCCATACATTTCCACCAAAATCCATCAAACCAAAAACAAAAATTAGAATCCTACTAACACACAAACCCACCCTCAAAACAAAAGCCAATTCCACTCATACATAATTCAAATGCACTCAATTGTGTTTCCTTACATTTCGTCATATTCTCTGTTACATGAGTCTCGTCATTCTTAAAGTCCTCACAAAGTCTGCTAATGAGTAAATTGTTTGGAAGCGTGCGAAGCGGACACCGTCGATTCTGCACGTTCCATTACTATAGACTTTATATACAATGGCTTGTATGGTTTTGTCTGGGAAACCTTGGCAGAAGGCCTGGACCTTAACCCATAATCCTTTCGATCAAAGAAAGACAATGACATTTCGAGATGAGCAGAAAGGTAATTTTTTAAATTGGGTATAGGTAATAGGCAAGTAAGAAAAATAGCAAACAATATTTTGTGTCAAATGGACACAAAGAATGGTCAGAATGGTAATGGAAGGTAAAATGGGACACGAGTCCCATAATCTTGGGAGAAGACGAACAACAGCGAAGGCCTACTCGAAAAATTTATTTGCCTCACACAAGTCACAAACAAAACGAATAAAAACAAATTAACAAACAATAGACAAGCTAAAATTTCTGGTCACAATCAGACACAAAAACACTTAGCTTGGTTAAATCCGCCAACAAGAAAATTCCTCTCAATGTCTTCAAAATCTGACTTCCAGATATCCTCAATCTTTTTCTCCACAATTGTTATCTCATATCTTCGTTTCGAAATAATGTAGTTTTTCACTTCTGTTTTTCTCCAAAAAAATTTTTCTATTCTTTTCAAAATCCGAAATCTAATTGTCATTCATATGGCCATCCACTTCAGATCTTTTGCGTGGTAGTGTTCTTGTCTCGGTCATACAGCAGCATCCCGCCCATATAGGCTGAGAGTTGCGACCGAGAGCAGTGAACAGTGATACAACCATTGCACGCGATCCCATGCGTTGAGGAATGCGGTCCACATTTTCTAAGTGGACGTGTTCAGCCTTCTGCAGTCAATTAAATTTTTTTTAAAAGGCAAGTGAAAAACTACGAAATTACGCGCAAGGTCCCCAGCCCAAATTATGTGCTTTGAGAAGAATCTTCTTGTTGGAAAGAATCCTAACCATTTTCCAACTAAAATGGTGGGATTTATAAACAAGAATAATGTTAATTCCGTAGACCATCGCGCAGGTAATATCAAAAACGGAAAAACACATCATTGTGATCTTTCTTTGATGTTAGAAACTGTATGGTGGGCACTAGGCCATTCTAAATTTATGATGGTGTGATTTTAATTCACACACAGTTGGACATCAATCATCTTCAAGTCTTTCTCTGCTTTTTCGACCTTCGCTGACTAAGTGGCTCTTCCGCCTTTCGTAAACTAGTATGGACACCCTGTCTAACACTTTTGATGGAACCTTGATTAGTAACTTTTCAAAAATATTTAAAGAGCAGTCCTTTGTCTGATGTTCCTGGTTTCTACTGCACTCTTTAAAGCATTTGATAGCCACAACAGGGTGGAAATAGAAAACAAAATTTATTAATAGGGAAATATGTTGGTGCAACTTGTTGTGGTAAAATTTACCGCAGAACTTTAAAGTCTTAAATTACTCCTAAGTCAGAAAATACGGAGACTTTGCTTAAAGGACATGAATCGAAAGTGTAATTAAAAATAAAGGGATTCTTATTGCGTGTTAGAGTCATGGTTTAACACTTGTCAACATTTAAGACGAGACGATTAGTATTGCCCCATTCCCTGTCTGAAAAGCTCATTAAACTCCGATTTAAACAGCATTGTGAATTGGGTTATCAGAAATCGTGTGGAGTTTAATGCTTCGAAAACTCAATGCTGTCTTTTGTCATTAAAGCTAAACATACTCCCTATGCCATTATCCATGAATGATACTTGGATCGAGGAGGCCGAAAAGCTATCAGTACTTGGTAAGTGTATCAGTGACAACCTTCGTTGGAATAATCATATACTAGAAATTGCCAAGAATGCTGCAAGATGCTTATTCTTTCTTAATAGATGCAAGAAGTTTTTCACCCCTTCTAATCAGGGTACAACTTAAAAAGCGTTTATACGCCCAAAACTTGAGTATAACACCCATCTCTGGACAGGTTAGGTTAGGTTAGGTTAGGTTAGGTAAGGTAAAGGTGGCTGTCAGTCAATGACTGACACACTTAGACCAGATACTAGGTCCATTGTGATACCACATATGAAAGTAAGGCACTACCTCACTAATTTTAAAAAGAATTTTAACTTTTAACAAAGCGATGGAGACAGTGTATGTCTTCTGAGTTAGGTCATTGATATCGTTGAGGAAGAAATCTCCCAAATGTAATTTTCGTCTTTGTGAGAGAGCAGGACATGAACAAAAAAGATGTGTTATAGTCTCTTCTTCTTCCTCGTCCATGCAACTTCTGCAGAAGCCGTTCGAGAAGACACCGAGTCTAATAGCATGTCTGCCTATAAGACAGTGTCCAGTTATGACACCGATTAAGGAGCTAAGGTGTGATCTACCAAGAGATAACAAACATTTGGAGCGTTTTGGATCTAGTTTTGGCCAGATCTGTTTTGTCGCCTGACAGGTAGTCAAGTTTGACCAACTTAGATTTGTTTCGTTCATGGCATCGTGTTTTAGGATGAGTTTACATGTAGCGATAGGTATACCAATATTCCTCCTGTCGGGTGAAAATGGTTCAGTAGTTCCATTTCTGGCGAGTTCATCGGCCTTGCAGTTTCCTGGAATATCTCTATGTCCCGGCACCCAAAAAAGGTGATTGTTAAACTGTTCTGCCATCTCCGCGAGAGATGAGTGACAGTTACGGGCTGTTGCTGAGTTCGTGGAAACCGCCTCGAATGATTTAAGGGTTGCTTGTCTGTCTGAAAAGATGCGGATATTCGACGTGGATATCACGTTTTCCTTGAGCCAGGATAGAACCTCTTTTGTCGCCAAAAGTTCCGCTTGGAACACGCTACAATAGTTAGGGAGTCGGAAAGAGAGACTAAGATTTAGTCCTTCTGAGTACACTCCGCCCCCAACCCCATTTTCGGTTTTTGAACCATCAGTTTAAATATGAATCGAATCATTTCTCGAGAAATGTCCTTCTTCCCAGTCAGACCGTGATGGAATGTAGAGTCAGAAGTTGTTTTCAAAAACCAGTTGGGGTATGGTGTAGTCAGAGTGACTTGGAATCGTTCTGAATGAATTCAGAATAATAGTGTGGCCAATTGAGTTATTGGTCCATTGAGACGTGGCTCTGAGACGGATTGCTGTACTCGCGGCCATTTGTTTACTAAAAATTTCGAGGTGTGTAAGCTTAAGAAGAATGTCTAAGGCAGCTGAAGGTGTCGTACGCAGTGCTCCAGTGATACATAGACACGCTGATCTTTGGGCTTTGCTTAGGTGGTCCCGGTAGGACACTTTATCCAAAGCACTCCACCATACTGTTATCATATAAGTTAGTATCGGTCTTATGACCGCTGTATATAGCCAGTGGGTAATTTGTGGGGATAAACCCCATTTATTCCCTATTGCGTTTTTGCAAGAAAAGAGAGCCACCGTGGCCTTTTTTACTTTTTCCTGAATGTTGGGTTTCCATGTGAGCTTCATATCTAGAGCGAGGCCTAGATATTTAGCTTCATTTGAGAAAGTTAGTGGAGTTCCATTGATGGACGGAGCATTTAGGTGTGGAATTTTATATTTCCTTGTGAAGAGGACCAGTTCAGTTTTGTGAGGGTTTACTCCTAGCCCACATTTACCAGTCCATTTAAGAAGCTTGTTAAGAGCTGTTTGCATTAGCTCAATAAGAATTTGAGCATGTTTTCCTGATATCGCAATGGCGACGTCATCAGCGTATGTAATCACTTTGAATCCCTCTGCTTCCAGGTCAGCTAGAAGTTCATTGACAACTAAGTTCCATAGAAGAGGGGATAGGACTCCACCTTGTGGTGTACCTCCGCTGACTGATCTTCTTAGGGAGACATCTCCTAGGGTTGAGTTGATTAGCCTACTTTTTAGCATAAGATTTATAAGCTCACTCAGGGATCTGTCTACTTTAAGATTGTCTAGTGCCGTTGTGATTGCCTCGTTGCTGACGTTGTTGAAAGCACCCTCGATATCAAGGAATGCTACCAGAGTATACTCTTTGTGATGTAGGCAATATTCGATAGCGCTTACTAAGGTATGCAAGGCAGTGTATACCGATTTTCCTTTACAGTAAGTGTGTTGTGCTGTAGACACTGAAGTTGTGTCTATGGCATTTCGCAAATGGATATCAATCAGACGTTCTAAAGTTTTAAGAAGGAATGATGATAGAATTATAGGTCTGAGGTCTTTTGGATACACTTGGGAACATTTTCCCGCTTTGGGAATGAACACAACTTTTACTTCTCTCCATAATGATGGAATGTATTCCAACTCAAAACTCTCTATCCAGGATAGGGATAATAATATCCATAGACTGTTGAAGTTCAGCTGGTATTATACCGTCAGGTCCAGCAGATTTATATGGATTGAAGCTTGTAAATGGCCCATTTTAGTTTTTCCCTAGTGACCAGACCAAGTTTACTAGTTTTATTATTGGTTGATCCAATTGGACTACAGTCAAGGTTTGCTATGTTAAGGGAGCTACCTGGGAAATGGGTGTTAAGTAGCAAGTTAAGCGATTCTTCGCAAGTATTGGTCCATGAGCCGTCTGCTTTTTTAAAGAAGCTAGGCATTGTAGGATTGGTAGAGAGGATTTTCCTTAATCTAGAGGCCTCTGAAGTATCTTCTATTTTACCACAGAAGTTCCTCCAGGAGGCTCTTTTACTTTTCCTCAGCTCTTTTTTATATAAGTTCAGGGATTCTTTGTAGGAATCCCAGTCTGAGATTTCTTTGGAGTATTTAGCTTGGTTGAAGGATTTTCTTTTTTTGTTCCAATAAATTGTTTTTATACAAAAAATAAAAATCGAAACAAATAAATTAAATAAATAATTAATCAGAAAAGAAAGAAAAAACTCATCGTTTTGATTGCCCTGAACTTACGCTTATGTTCTAGGCAATCTAACTTCCACTCCAAAAAAAATTGTGTTCTGCCAGGACAAAAAGGGTCAGCCACTGGATTGCACCTATTATAGAATAAAAAAACACCAAGTAAAATCTTTTTTTAAATAAAAAATTCCACAACACTTCCCTAAACACAATTTAAGACAGTTTACTGCCACCAAACAGATGCACAACAAAACAAAGAAGCCCCACGCTTTTGGAGCGCCAGTTGCTATCAAATTTTTTAATAAGCCAACACAAAACCGAAACACACCGATCGCGATATGAATAATTGAAACTATTCAAAACTAAACTATTTGGATTACCGAATCTAAAATAAAACCGAAAACGCGAATCTATTTATTTGCAACAGGTTAATGAACAAACGAAAACGAATGCACTCAAACGGTGTGCAACACGATAAGGAGAATTGAAATCGAACAAGAAACGTCAAACGCCGCCACGCCGCCGCCCGCGCCGGTGCGTGTGTTTGATAAAAAAAAGAGATACACAAAAGAAATAATCCCTAGCCAGACAGCAATTGCAGTGCTGTCTCCCGTTAGCTCAGCTGGGAGTGGGTTCGATAACAAAGATATTTTTATTAATCGCGCTCGATTAATAAAGTGTAAATTGTTGTTGAATGAAAGGTGGGCAGGTATATATATATGTACACTAGTATACCTTTATATATGAAAGTGGGCGCCAGGAAACTTTTATGGTAGTTTGCCTTACCAAATAGAAGCTGAAAAGTGTCTTCAATTTTAAAAGAAATAAACAATTGAATTATTATTCCCAATGGGAAATTTGAATCTTTTATTGATTGTGAAGTGAATGGTCTGGGAAACCTTGGCAGAAGGCCTGGACGAAAACCCAGAGTCTTTTCGACAAAAGTAAAATAGAACAAAATTATCTCGAGGTTAGCAGAAGGCTAATTCTCGAAACTTAGAATAGGTATACGCAAAATAAAAAAAAAATAGCAAACAGTGTTTTGTGTCACGATGACACAAAGGAAGATCACACTGGTAGCGCAAGGTAAAAATAAAAGGGTCGCTAGTCCCACAATCTTGGGAGAAGACGATCAATCAGCGAAGGCCTACTCTAATCTAAATTTGTTTGCCCCACACAGGGTCACAAACAAAACGGATTAAAAGAAATAAGACAAACATTACACGAACTAAGATTTCTGGTCCCAACCAGACACAAAAATACTTAGCTTCTTGAAATTTCCTCTAACAGAATATTTCTCTCAATTTATTCAAAAATTCACCAGATGATTTCCTCAATCTTTTTCAATTTTTATGACACAATTCTTGTAGTTTCAAATTCGTTCAACTATAAATCCGTAGTTTTTCACTCCTCTTATTTAAAAATCTTGCTTTTTTTCCAAATCCAAAATTGATTTCTAGTCCAAAATGGAGGCTTGGCTTGTCCACTTCGCCCCAACCATATAGCCATCCTCTTCGGATCTTTTGCGTGGTGGTGTTCTTGTCTCAGTCATACAGCAGCATCTCGCCCATATATGCAGAGACGTGCGACTGAGAGCGGTAATACAACCATTGCACGCGATCCTTTGCGTTGAGGATGCGATCCTCGTAGGCTAAGTGGACGTGTTCAGCCTTATAACGTCAATTATATTTTATTTTAAAAGGCAAGTGAAAAACTACGACACAACGCGCAAAGTCTCCAGCCCAAACCGAAACAAATATATTTATTTAGAAGAATATTCTTGTTGGAAAGAATCCTAACCATTTTCCAACTAAAATGGTGGGATTTATAAACTAGAAAAATCTTAATTTTCTTGACCTTCGCGCAGAAAATATCAAAAAGGGAAAATTACATCATTGTGATCTTTCTTTGATGTCCGACACTTTATGGTGGGCACTCGGCCATACTAAATGTATGTTTGTGTGATTATAGTTCACACATCGTTGGACATGAGTCATCTTCAATCTTCATGCCTTTCTCTGCTTTCTCGACCTTCTGTCGACAACTCGCTGACTGATAGTGGCTCTTCCGCCTTTCGTAAAATAAGGTGGACATCCTGTCCAACACCTTTGATGGAACTTAGATTGGTTACTCTTCCAAAATACTTTAAGAGCAGTCCTCTGGCTTATGGTCCTGGTTTCTACTGCACTATTTAAAGCATTTTAGAACCGCAACAGGAAGGGATTAGGAAACAAAAGTTATTAGAGGAAATTTGTTGGCAAAACTTGTTGTGGTAAAATTTACCGTAACATGTTAATGAAGTAGTGAACTAATATTTATTTTATATTCATTGAATTGCTCTCATAAAATTATAAAATTAAGTCAGCTAATCTGTATCACGACATTCATTGACTGCTAGGCGGTACGAAGTTCACCGGGTCAGCTAGTTGTATATAAACACTATAGTACTGGCGTCAATGAGTATTTAATTACGCGATTTTTGGTCATGGGATGTCGCTGTCAATGTGCTGGCAGCAAAAATGCGAAGAAAAATAGAATGTTGCAAAAATAATACAAAATATTGCAAAGAATGTCATAATCATAAGTAATGAAATAAATGTTGAGTTTAGATGTCGTTTGGAAACACCTATACATACAAGGAAAATCGTTTGTATGTAAAAGCATAGACAAGTAGAAAAGCAGTATTTTTGTTTAAAATGCTAATAATGTAAAATGTTAATTTCAAATAAAAGCTTAATGCCGACGGGGTTTGAAAAATATAAATAATGTAGATAAATATTTTTCAATTTGTAGATAATGAAAAAATATTTGATTTTCGAAATATTTTGATATTATATATTTTTGGCGATTTTCAATATATTTACTTGCGATTATAGGTATTATAAGGCAAGTTATGCATGTTTGGAAAAAAAAGTTTTTTTATATCGTAGTTTTGTTTAGATATTGCACAGAGGGAAAATTTAATTTTTTTTGTAAAACAAAAAATATCGGTACCTGTCAGGTTAGGTAAAAAGTGTCTAAAAAGGTACTTTCCATAAGACCGTTTTTTTGCTTTCGACTATCTCGATAACGGCTCAACCGATACTTTTGAAATTTCACACATATAAAGGTGTAGGTAGCTTTATTTATACTGCATACCAAATTTTTGTTAAAAATATTTTTTGTATTTTTAAAAGCATTTTTTAATTTTTTTGAGAAAAAAGTTAATATTTTGAAAACTGCCCATTACATTTTTTTTTAATTATATACCTATGGACTGGTGATTTTGAATATTTTTTGAAAAATGTTTTCAAAAAGTTTAAAAAAAAAAATGAAATTTTAATGCATTCTTAATTTTTCTGAGAAAACTCTTAATTGAATTTGAAAATAGAAGAATTTTGGAAATAATTTTTAATTATTTTTAATATAAATTACGCAGCCAATAAACAATTCTCAGACACAATCACTCGACAATAAAAAAATCACTCAAAAACAATTTCAGCTATGGATAATAGAACGGTGAAAAATCTTGCTGCAAATGTTTCAAACGTACTGCGATATTATTGCCATACCTTATATAATCCTCAAATACCGCATACCTACCTTTAATCCTTTAGAGCATTTATATACAAAAGTGCAACCCCCACAATAATTACCTAAATCACCGAACATATTATTTTGCTAGAAAAATTGCCGCATGAAATATGAACATTTCATAAATTTCCTCTGCAAAGCCACCAAAATCCATCAGAGCAATTCAAAAAAATGAAAATTAAAGATGGCTGCCATACATTTCCACCAAAATCCATCAAACCAAAAACAAAAATTAGAATCCTACTAACACACAAACCCACCCTCAAAACAAAAGCCAATTCCACTCATACATAATTCAAATGCACTCAATTGTGTTTCCTTACATTTCGTCATATTCTCTGTTACATGAGTCTCGTCATTCTTAAAGTCCTCACAAAGTCTGCTAATGAGTAAATTGTTTGGAAGCGTGCGAAGCGGACACCGTCGATTCTGCACGTTCCATTACTATAGACTTTATATACAATGGCTTGTATGGTTTTGTCTGGGAAACCTTGGCAGAAGGCCTGGACCTTAACCCATAATCCTTTCGATCAAAGAAAGACAATGACATTTCGAGATGAGCAGAAAGGTAATTTTTTAAATTGGGTATAGGTAATAGGCAAGTAAGAAAAATAGCAAACAATATTTTGTGTCAAATGGACACAAAGAATGGTCAGAATGGTAATGGAAGGTAAAATGGGACACGAGTCCCATAATCTTGGGAGAAGACGAACAACAGCGAAGGCCTACTCGAAAAATTTATTTGCCTCACACAAGTCACAAACAAAACGAATAAAAACAAATTAACAAACAATAGACAAGCTAAAATTTCTGGTCAAAATCAGACACAAAAACACTTAGCTTGGTTAAATCCGCCAACAAGAAAATTCCTCTCAATGTCTTCAAAATCTGACTTCCAGATATCCTCAATCTTTTTCTCCACAATTGTTATCTCATATCTTCGTTTCGAAATAATGTAGTTTTTCACTTCTGTTTTTCTCCAAAAAAATTTTTCTATTCTTTTCAAAATCCGAAATCTAATTGTCATTCATATGGCCATCCACTTCAGATCTTTTGCGTGGTAGTGTTCTTGTCTCGGTCATACAGCAGCATCCCGCCCATATAGGCTGAGAGTTGCGACCGAGAGCAGTGAACAGTGATACAACCATTGCACGCGATCCCATGCGTTGAGGAATGCGGTCCACATTTTCTAAGTGGACGTGTTCAGCCTTCTGCAGTCAATTAAATTTTTTTTAAAAGGCAAGTGAAAAACTACTAAATTACGCGCAAGGTCCCCAGCCCAAATTATGTGCTTTGAGAAGAATCTTCTTGTTGGAAAGAATCCTAACCATTTTCCAACTAAAATGGTGGGATTTATAAACAAGAATAATGTTAATTCCGTAGACCATCGCGCAGGTAATATCAAAAACGGAAAAAACACATCATTGTGATCTTTCTTTGATGTTAGAAACTGTATGGTGGGCACTAGGCCATTCTAAATTTATGATGGTGTGATTTTAATTCACACACAGTTGGACATCAATCATCTTCAAGTCTTTCTCTGCTTTTTCGACCTTCGCTGACTAAGTGGCTCTTCCGCCTTTCGTAAACTAGTATGGACACCCTGTCTAACACTTTTGATGGAACCTTGATTAGTAACTTTTCAAAAATATTTAAAGAGCAGTCCTTTGTCTGATGGTCCTGGTTTCTACTGCACTCTTTAAAGCATTTGATAGCCGCAACAGGGTGGAAATAGAAAACAAAATGTATTAATAGGGAAATATGTTGGTGAAACTTGTTGAGGTAAAATTTACCGCAGAACTTTAAAGTCTTAAATCACTCCTAAGTCAGAAAATACGGAGACTTTGCTTAAAGGACATGAATGGAAAGTGTAATTAAAAATAAAATGCACGACTGGGTCGCACGAACTTGCTCTTATGATAAGCAATTACGTATAGTGGCTGCATATATGGATATTAAAACAAAATTAAATTATTTCGAAAATTCTTTAATTTTTTAAATTAGTTCAAGAGTTTTCTCGGAAGAACTAAGTATTCAATAAAATTTCAAAGCTATACGTCAATCTAGGAAAAAAAATATTGAAAATCGTTGGACCAGTTTTTTTTTTAAAAGGTTATTTTTGAAAAACTTTTTCAAAAAATATTTTGAAATTTATTTGAGTATGCAAATATATGGCAATCTGTAGTTTACATTTCAAAAGTAATTAAAAAAAAAATCAATGTACCCGTTTCCAACATATTTCGAAAACCAAAATTTTTTTTGAAAAAATTATAAAAAATCAAAAAAAAAAGTTTTTGAAAATTTTGAAATGCCATATTAATACAATTAGGAATGACTTCCTGTGGCCATTTTATTGAAATCGAATTTATAGCTTACGAGAAAATTTGATTTGAAAATACTTGTTCTATGAGAGGTACCGTTATTAGACAAATTTTGAAAAAAAATTTCTAATCAAAAGATAGATTTTCTTGCAAAAATAGCATTCTGAAAGTTTTATCAAAATCGTTAGAGCCGTTTTTGAGAAAATTAATTTTTGTCTTCAAGATTGTATGGCAGGTGCCGTTATTTTTGAGCCCAGAGCAAAAATAAAAAATATGTTCCGAGGGACGGCCAAATAAATCCTAAATACCAAATTTGAAGCAAATCGGCCCACCCGTTCAGCCTCCAGAGGCGCGAACAGACAGACAGACAGACAGACAGACAGACAGACAGACAAACAGACAGACAGACGGACGGAATTCCCAGACCCACTTTTTTCGACTTCTCCATCATCGTAATGTCATGTGTGATTGTTATCTCAAATTTTTTTTTCTGCACTAATCCATAACTTGCCTTATAGTACCTATAATCGCAAGTAATAAAGGGATTCTTATTGCGTGTTAGAGTCATGGTTTAACACTTGTCAACATTTAAGACGAGACGATTAGTATTGCCCCATTCCCTGTCTGATAAGCTCATTAAACTCCGATTTAAACAGCATTGTGAATTGGGTTATCAGAAATCGTGTGGAGTTTAATGCTTCGAAAACTCAATGCTGTCTTTTGTCATTAAAGCTAAACATACTCCCTATGCCATTATCCATGAATGATACTTGGATCGAGGAGGCCGAAAAGCTATCAGTACTTGGTAAGTGTATCAGTGACAACCTTCGTTGGAATAATCATATACTAGAAATTGCCAAGAATGCTGCAAGATGCTTATTCTTTCTTAATAGATGCAAGAAGTTTTTCACCCCTTCTAATCAGGGTACAACTTAAAAAGCGTTTATACGCCCAAAACTTGAGTATAACACCCATCTCTGGACAGGTTAGGTTAGGTTAGGTTAGGTTAGGTAAAGGTGGCTGTCAGTCAATGACTGACACACTTAGACCAGATACTAGGTCCATTGTGATACCACATATGAAAGTAAGGCACTACCTCACTAATTTTAAAACCAATTTTAACTTTTAACAAAGCGATGGAGACAGTGTATGTCTTCTGAGTTAGGTCATTGATATCGTTGAGGAAGAAATCTCCCAAATGTAATTTTCGTCTTTGTGAGAGAGCAGGACATGAACAAAAAAGATGTGTTATAGTCTCTTCTTCTTCCTCGTCCATGCAACTTCTGCAGAAGCCGTTCGGGAAGACACCGAGTCTAATAGCATGTCTGCCTATAAGACAGTGTCCAGTTATGACACCGATTAAGGAGCTAAGGTGTGATCTACCAAGAGATAACAAACATTTGGAGCGTTTTGGATCTAGTTTTGGCCAGATCTGTTTTGTCGCCTGACAGGTAGTCAAGTTTGACCACCTTAGATTTGTTTCGATCATGGCATCGTGTTTTAGGATGAGTTTACATGTAGCGATAGGTATACCAATATTCCTCCTGTCGGGTGAAACTGGTTCAGTAGTTCCATTTCTGGCGAGTTCATCGCCCTTGCAGTTTCCTGGAATATCTCCATGTCCCGGCACCCAAAAAAGGTGAATGTTAAACTGTTCTGCCATCTCCGCGAGAGATGAGCGACAGTTACGGGCTGTTGCTGAGTTCGTGGAAACCGCCTCGAATGATTTAAGGGTTGCTTGGCTGTCTGAAAAGATGCGGATATTCGACGTGGATATCACGTTTTCCTTGAGCCAGGATAGATCCTCTTTTGTCGCCAGAAGTTCCGCTTGGAACACGCTACAATAGTTAGGGAGTCGGAAAGAGAGACTAAGATTTAGTCCTTCTGAGTACACTCCGCCCCCAACCCCATCTTCGGTTTTTGAACCATCAGTTTAAAAATGAATCGAATCATTTCTCGAGAAATGTCCTTCGTCCCAGTCAGACCGTGATGGAATGTAGACTCAGAAGTTGTTTTCAAAAACCAGTTGGGGTATGGTGTAGTCAGAGTGACTTGGAATCCTTCTGAATGAATTCAGAATAATAGTGTGGCCAATTGAGTTATTGGTCCATTGAAACGTGGCTCTGAGACGGATTGCTGTACTCGCGGCCATTTGTTTACTAAAAATTTCGAGGGGTGTAAGGTTAAGAAGAATGTCTAAGGCAGCTGAAGGTGTCGTACGCAGTGCCCCAGTGATACATAGACACGCTGATCTTTGGGCTTTGCTTAGGTGGTCCCGGTAGGACACTTTATCCAAAGCAGTCCACCATACTGTTATCCCATAAGTTAGTATCGGTCTTATGACCGCTGTATATAACCAGTGGGTAATTTGTGGGGATAAACCCCATTTATTCCCTATTGCTTTTTTGCAAGAAAAGAGAGCCACCGTGGCCTTTTTTACCTTTTCCTGAATGTTGGGTTTCCATGTGAGCTCCATATCTAGAACGAGGCCTAGATATTTAGCTTCATTTGAGAAAGTTAGTGGAGTTCCATTGATGGACGGAGCATTTAGGTGTGGAATTTTATATTTCCTTGTGAAGAGGACCAGTTCAGTTTTGTGAGGGTTTACTCCTAGCCCACATTTACCAGTCCATTTAAGAAGCTTGTTAAGAGCTGTTTGCATTAGCTCAATAAG
Source organism: Platycheirus albimanus (assembly GCA_916050605.2). Classification (NCBI taxonomy): domain Eukaryota; kingdom Metazoa; phylum Arthropoda; class Insecta; order Diptera; family Syrphidae; genus Platycheirus; species Platycheirus albimanus. The sequence goes on from OU696696.1 coordinate 201,873,548, forward strand.
AATTTGAGCATGTTTTCCTGATATCGCAATGGCGACGTCATCAGCGTATGTAATCACTTTGAATCCCTCTGCTTCCAGGTCAGCTAGAAGTTCATTGACAACTAAGTTCCATAGAAGAGGGGATAGGACTCCACCTTGTGGTGTACCTCCGCTGACTGATCTTCTTAGGGAGACATCTCCTAGGGTTGAGTTGATTAGCCTACTTTTTAGCATAAGATTTATAAGCTCACTCAGGGATCTGTCTACTTTAAGATTGTCTAGTGCCGTTGTGATTGCCTCGTTGCTGACGTTGTTGAAAGCACCCTCGATATCAAGGAATGCTACCAGAGTATACTCTTTGTGATGTAGGCAATATTCGATAGCGCTTACTAAGGTATGCAAGGCAGTGTATACCGATTTTCCTTTACAGTAAGTGTGTTGTGCTGTAGACACTGAAGTTGTGTCTATGGCATTTCGCAAATGGATATCAATCAGACGTTCTAAAGTTTTAAGAAGGAATGATGATAGAATTATAGGTCTGAGGTCTTTTGGATACACTTGGGAACATTTTCCCGCTTTGGGAATGAACACAACTTTTACTTCTCTCCATAATGATGGAATGTATTCCAACTCAAAACTCTCTATCCAGGATAGGGATAATAATATCCATAGACTGTTGAAGTTCAGCTGGTATTATACCGTCAGGTCCAGCAGATTTATATGGATTGAAGCTTGTAAATGGCCCATTTTAGTTTTTCCCTAGTGACCAGACCAAGTTTACTAGTTTTATTATTGGTTGATCCAATTGGACTACAGTCAAGGTTTGCTATGTTAAGGGAGCTACCTGGGAAATGGGTGTTAAGTAGCAAGTTAAGCGATTCTTCGCAAGTATTGGTCCATGAGCCGTCTGCTTTTTTAAAGAAGCTAGGCATTGTAGGATTGGTAGAGAGGATTTTCCTTAATCTAGAGGCCTCTGAAGTATCTTCTATTTTACCACAGAAGTTCCTCCAGGAGGCTCTTTTACTTTTCCTCAGCTCTTTTTTATATAAGTTCAGGGATTCTTTGTAGGAATCCCAGTCTGAAATTTCTTTGTATTATTTAGCTTTGTATTTAGCTTGGTTGAAGGATTTTCTTTTTTTGTTCCAATAAATTGTTTTTATACAAAAAATAAAAATCGAAACAAATAAATTAAATAACTAATTAATCAGAAAAGAAAGAAAAAACTCATCATTTTGATTGCCCTGAACTTACGCTTATGTTCTAGGCAATCTTACTTCCACTCCAATTGTGTTCTGCCAGGACAAAAAGGGTCAGCCACTAGATTGCACCTATTATAGAATAAAAAAAAACACCAAGTAAAATCTTTTTTTAAATAAAAAATTCCACAACACTTCCCTAAACACAATTTAAGACAGTTTACTGCCACCAAACAGATGCACAACAAAACAAAGAAGCCCCACGCTTTTGGAGCGCTAGTTGCTATCAAATTTTTTAATAAGCCAACACAAAACCGAAACACACCGATCGCGATATGAATAATTGAAACTATTGAAAACTAAACTATTTGGATTACCGAATCTAAAATAAAACCGAAAACGCGAATCTATTTATTTGCAACAGGTTAATGAACAAACGAAAACGAATGCACTCAAACGGTGTGCAACACGATAAGGAGAATTGAAATCGAACAAGAAACGTCAAACGCCGCCGCGCCGCCGCCGCGCCGCCGCCCGCGCCGGTGCGTGTGTTTGATAAAAAAAAGAGATACACAAAAGAAATAATCCCTAGCCAGACAGCAATTGCAATGCTGTCTCCCGTTAGCTCAGCTGGGAGTGGGTTCGATAACAAAGATATTTTTATTAATCGCGCTCGATTAATAAAGTGTAAATTGTTGTTGAATGAAAGGTGGGTAGGTATATATGTATATATGTACACTAGTATACCTATATATGAAAGTGGGCGCCAGGAAACTTTTATGGTAGTTTGCCCTACCAAATAGAAGCTGAAAAGTGTCTTCAATTTTAAAAGAAATAAACAATTGAATTATTATTCCCAATGGGAAATTTGAATCTTTTATTGATTGTGAAGTGAATGGTCTGGGAAACCTTGGCAGAAGGCCTGGACGAAAACCCAGAGTCTTTTCGACAAAGGGAAAATAGAACAAAATTATCTCGAGGTTAGCAGAAGGCTAATTCTCGAAACTTAGAATAGGTATACGCAAAATAAAAAAAAAATAGCAAACAGTGTTTTGTGTCACGATGACACAAAGGAAGATCACAATGGTAGCGCAAGGTAAAAATAAAAGGGTCGCGAGTCCCACAATCTTGGGAGAAGACGATCAATCAGCGAAGGCCTACTCTAATCTAAATTTGTTTGCCCCACACAGGGTCACAAACAAAACGGATTAAAACAAATAAGACAAACATTAGACGAGCTAAGATTTCTGGTCCCAACCAGACACAAAAATACTTAGCTTCTTGAAATTTCCTCTAACAGAATATTTCTCTCAATTTATTCAAAAATTCACCAAATGATTTCCTCAATCTTTTTCAATTTTAATGACACAATTCTTGTAGTTTCAAATTCGTTCAACTATAAATCCGTAGTTTTTCACTCCTCTTATTTAAAAATCTTGCTTTTTTTCCAAATCCAAAATTGATTTCTAATCCAAAATGGAGGCTTGGCTTGTCCACTTCGCCCCGACCATATAGCCATCCTCTTCGGATCTTTTGCGTGGTGGTGTTCTTGTCTCAGTCATACAGCAGCATCTCGCCCATATATGCAGAGACGTGCGACTGAGAGCGGTGATACAACCATTGCACGCGATCCTATGCGTTGAGGATGCGATCCTCGTAGGCTTAGTGGACGTGTTCAGCCGTATAACGTCAATTATATTTTATTTTAAAAGGCAAGTGAAAAACTACGACACAACGCGCAAAGTCCCCAGCCCAAAACGGCCCAAATAAATTATTTTTAGAAGAATATTCTTGTTGGAAAGAATCCTAACCATTTTCCAACTAAAATGGTGGGATTTATAAACTAGAAAAATCTTAATTCTCTTGACCTTCGCGCAGAAAATATCAAAAAGGGAAAATTACATCATTGTGATCTTTCTTTGATGTCCGACACTTTATGGTGGGCACTCGGCCATACTAAATGTATGTTGGTGTGATTATAGTTCACACATCGTTGGACATGAGTCATCTTCAATCTTCATGCCTTTCTCTGCTTTCTCGACCTTCTGTCGACAACTCGCTGACTGATAGTGGCTCTTCCGCCTTTCGTAAAATAAGGTGGACATCCTGTCCAACACCTTTGATGGAACTTAGATTGGTTACTCTTCCAAAATACTTAAAGAGCAGTCCTCTGGCTTATGGCATTTTAGAACCGCAACAGGAAGGGATTAGGAAACAAAAGTTATTAGAGGAAATGGGTTGGCAAAACTTGTTGTGGTAAAATTTACCGTAACATGTTAATGAAGTAGTGAACCAATATTTATTTTATATTCATTGAATTGCTCTCATAAAATTATAAAATTAAGTTCAGCTAATCTGTATCACGACATTCATTGACTGCTAGGCGGTACGAAGTTCGCCGGGTCAGCTATTTGTATATAAACACTATAGTACTGGCGTCAATGAGTATTTAATTACGCGATTTTTGGTCATGGGATGTCGCTGTCAATGTGCTGGCAGCAAAAATGCGAAGAAGAATAGAATGTTGCAAAAATAATACAAAATATTGCAAAGAATGTCATAATCATAAGTAATGAAATAAATGTTGAGTTAAGATGTCGTTTGGAAACACCTATACACACAAGGAAAATCGTTTGTATGTAAAAGCATAGACATAGACAAGTAGAAAAGCAGTATTTTTGTTTAAAATGCTAATAATGTAAAATGTTAATTTCAAATAAAAGCTTAATGCCGACGGGGTTTGAAAAATATAAATAATGTAGATAAATATTTTTCAATTTGTACATAATGAAAAAAATATTTGATTTTCGAAATATTTTGATATTATATATTTTTGGCGATTTTCAATATATTTACTTGCGATTATAGGTATTATAAGGCAAGTTATGCATGTTTGGAAAAAAAAGTTTTTTTATATCGTAGTTTTGTTTAGATATTGCACAGAGGGAAAATTTATTTTTTTTTGTAAAACAAAAAATATCGGTACCTGTCAGGTTAGGTAAAAGCTTTTTTTTAAGTGTCTAAAAAGGTACTTTCCATAGGACCGTTTTTTTGCTTTCGACTATCTCGATAACGGCTCAACCGATACTTTTGAAATTTCACACATATAAAGGTGTAGGTAGCTTTATCTATACTGCATACCAAATTTTTCTTAAAAATATTTTTTGTATTTTTAAAAGCATTTTTTAATTTTTTTGAGAAAAAAGTTAATATTTTGAAAACTGCCCATTAAATTTTTTTTTTAATTATATAAATGTATTTGCTGAATATTTATGGACTGGTGATTTTGAATATTTTTTGAAAAATGTTTTCAAAAAGTTTAAAAAAAAAAATGAAATTTTAATGCATTCTTAATTTTTCTGAGAAAACTCTTAATTGAATTTGAAAAATAGAAGAATTTTGAAATTAATTTTTAATTATTTTTAATATAAATTACGCAGCCAATAAACAATTCTCAGACACAATCACTCGGCAATAAAAAAATCACTCAAAAACAATTTCAGCTTTGGATAATAGAATGGTGAAAAATCTTGCTGCAAATGTTTCAAACGTACTGCGATATTATTGCCACCTCTACGGGTTTCTGCAAAATGTATAAGGTTTTTCTTTTAACTTTAATAGTAATTTCCTGGGTAAATATTTGCGTATGGATTTATAAAAAACTGTTTTCTTTATAGTCATTTGTGCAATCGTTGTAAAAATCATACATAAGTCTAGTTTTCTTTAGGAAACGGAAGGTTAGAATTATTTGAAAAGAAAGAGTTTTAGAAATTTCTCGTTTTTAACAATTCAGAATACGTAGGTATTTATTAAGTTCAAACACAGCACATCATGTAAAACAATCAAATAAAGTAGGTTGCATATAAATAATTCTAGGATTCATGTGCTTTATTTTTACTTGCGATTATAGGTACTATAAGGCAAGTTATGGATTCGTGCAGAAAAAAAAAATTTGAGATAACAATCACACATGACATTACGATGATGGAGAAGTCGAAAAAAGTGGGTCTGGGAATTCCGTCCGTCTGTCTGTCTGTCTGTCTGTCTGTCTGTCTGTCTGTCTGTCTGTCTGTCTGTCTGTCTGTCTGTTCGCGCCTCTGGAGGCTGAACGGGTGGGCCGATTTGCTTCAAATTTGGTATTTAGGATTTATTTGGCCGTCCCTCGGAACATATTTTTTATTTTTGCTCTAGGTTCAAAAATAACGGCACCTGCCATACAATCTTGAAGACAAAAATTCATTTTCTCAAAAACTCTAACGATTTTGATAAAACTTTCAGAATGCTATTTTTGCAAGAAAATCTATCTTTTGGTTAGACATTTTTTTTTCAAAATTTGTCTAATAATGGTACCTCTCATAGAACCAGTATTTTCAAATTTGGCCATAGGAAGTCATTCATAATTGTATTAATATGGCATTTCAAAATTTTCAAAAACTTTTTTTTTTGATTTTTTATAATTTTTTCAAAAAAAATTTTGGTTTTCGAAATATGTTGGAAACGGGTACATTGATTTTTTTTTAAATTACTTTTCAAATGTAAGCTACAGATTGCCATATATTTGCATACTCAAATAAATTTCAAAATATTTTTTGAAAAAGTTTTTCAAAAATAACCTTTAAAAAAAAAAACTGGTCCAACGATTTTCAATATTTTTTTTTCCTAGATTGACGTATAGCTTTGAAATTTTATTGAATACTTAGTTTTTCCGAGAAAACTCTTAAACTAATTTAAAAAATTAAAGAATTTTCGAAATTATTTAATTTTGTTTTAATATCCATATATGCAGCCACTATACGTAATTGCTTATCATAAGAGCAAGTTCGTGTGACCCAGTCGTGCTTTTTATTTTTCTTGTAACAACCCATGTATACGTCCTCGATTTTTGTTATACCTTATATAATCCTCAAATACCGCATACCTACCTATAATCCTTTAGAGCATTTATATACAAAAGTGCAACCCCCACAATAATTACCTAAATCACCGAACATATTATTTTGCTAGAAAAATTTAATTATTGGCAACCATGGCTGCCGCATGAAATATGAACATTTCATAAATTTCCTCTGCAAAGCCACCAAAATCCATAAGGGCAATTCAAAAAAATGAAAATTAAATATGGCTGCCATACATTTCCACCAAAATCCATCAAACCAAAAACAAAAATTAGAATCCTACTAACACACAAACCCACCCTCAAAACAAAAGCCAATTCCACTCATACATAATTCAAATGCACTCAATTGTGTTTCCTTACATTTCGTCATATTCTCTGTTACATGAGTCTCGTCATTCTTAAAGTCCTCACAAAGTCTGCTAATGAGTAAATTGTTTGGAAGCGTGCGAAGCGGACACCGTCGATTCTGCACGTTCCATTACTATAGACTTTATATACAATGGCTTGTATGGTTTTGTCTGGGAAACCTTGGCAGAAGGCCTGGACTTTAACCCATAATCCTTTCGATCAAAGAAAGACAATGACATTTCGAGATGAGCAGAAAGCTAATTTTTTAAATTGGGAATAGGTAATAGGCAAATAAGAAAAATAGCAAACAATATTTTGTGTCAAATGGACACAAAGAATGGTCAGAATGGTAATGGAAGGTAATATGGGACACGAGTCCCATAATCTTGGGAGAAGACGAACAACAGCGAAGGCCTACTCGAACAATTTATTTGCCTCACACAAGTCACAAACAAAACGAATTAAAACAAATTAACAAACAATAGACAAGCTAAAATTTCTGGTCACAATCAGACACAAAAACACTTAGCTTGGTTAAATCCGCCAACAAGAAAATTCCTCTCAATGTCTTCAAAATCTGACTTCCAGATATCCTCAATCTTTTTCTCCACAATTGTTATCTCATATCTTCGTTTCGAAATAATGTAGTTTTTCACTTCTGTTTTTCTCCAAAATTTTTTTTCTATTCTTTTCAAAATCCGAAATCTAACTGTCATTCATATGGCCATCCACTTCAGATCTTTTGCGTGGTAGTGTTCTTGTCTCGGTCATACAGCAGCATCCCGCCCATATAGGCTGAGAGTTGCGACCGAAAGCAGTGAACAGTGATACAACCATTGCACGCGATCCCATGCGTTGAGGAATGCGGTCCACATTTTCTAAGTGGACGTGTTCAGCCTTCTGCAGTCAATTAAATTTTTTTTAAAAGGCAAGTGAAAAACTACGAAATTACGCGCAAGGTCCCCAGCCCAAATTATGTGCTTTGAGAAGAATCTTCTTGTTGGAAAGAATCCTAACCATTTTCCAACTAAAATGGTGGGATTTATAAACAAGAATAATGTTAATTCCGTAGACCATCGCGCAGGTAATATCAAAAACGGAAAAACACATCATTGTGATCTTTCTTTGATGTTAGAAACTGTATGGTGGGCACTAGGCCATTCTAAATTTATGATGGTGTGATTTTAATTCACACATAGTTGGACATCAATCATCTTCAAGTCTTTCTCTGCTTTTTCGACCTTCGCTGACTAAGTGGCTCTTTCGCCTTTCGTAAACTAGTATGGACACCCTGTCTAACACTTTTGATGGAACCTTGATTAGTAACTTTTCAAAAATATTTAAAGAGCAGTCCTCTGTCTGATGGTCCTGGTTTCTACCGCACTCTTTAAAGCATTTTATAGCCGCAACAGGGTGGACACAGAAAAAAAAATGTATTAATAGGGAAATATGTTGGTGAAACTTGTTGTGGTAAAATTTACCGCAGAAGTTTAAGTCAGAAAATACGGAGACTTTGCTTAAAGGACATGAATCGAAAGTGTAATTAAAAATAAAGGGATTCTTATTGCGTGTTAGAGTCATGGTTTAACACTTGTCAACATTTAAGACGAGACGATTAGTATTGCCCCATTCCCTGTCTGATAAGCTCATTAAACTCCGATTTAAACAGCATTGTGAATTGGGTTATCAGAAATCGTGTGGAGTTTAATGCTTCGAAAACTCAATGCTGTCTTTTGTCATTAAAGCTAAACATACTCCCTATGCCATTATCCATGAATGATACTTGCATCGAGGAGGCCGAAAAGCTATCAGTACTTGGTAAGTGTATCAGTGACAACCTTCGTTGGAATAATCATATACTAGAAATTGCCAAGAATGCTACAAGATGCTCATTCTTTCTTAATAGATGCAAGAAATTTTTCACCCCTTCTAATCAGGGTACAACTTAAAAAGCGTTTATACGCCCAAAACTTGAGTATAACACCCATCTCTGGACAGGTTAGGTTAGGTTAGGTTAAGGTGGCTGTCAGTCAATGACTGACACACTTAGACCAGATACTAGGTCCGTTGTGATACCACATATGAAAGTAAGGCACTACCTCACTAATTTTAAAACCAATTGGAACTTTTAACAAAGCGATGGAGACAGTGTATGTCTTCTGAGTTAGGTCATTGATATCGTTGAGGAAGAAATCTCCCAAATGTAATTTTCGTCTTTGTGAGAGAGCAGGGCATGAACAAAGAAGATGTGTTATAGTCTCTTCTTCTTCCTCGTCCATGCAACTTCTGCAGAAGCCGTTCGAGAAGACACCGAGTCTAATAGCATGTCTGCCTATAAGACAGTGTCCAGTTATGACACCGATTAAGGAGCTAAGGTGTGATCTACCAAGAGATAACAAACATTTGGAGCGTTTTGGATCTAGTTTTGGCCAGATCTGTTTTGTCGCCTGACAGGTAGTCAAGTTTGACCACCTTAGATTTGTTTCGTTTATGATATCGTGTTTTAGGATGAGTGTACATGTAGCGATAGGTATACCAATATTCCTCCTGTCGGGTGAAAGTGGTTCAGTAGTTCCATTTGTGGCGAGTTCATTGGCCTTGCAGTTTCCTGGAATATCTCTATGTCTCGGCACCCAAAAAAGGTGAATGTTAAACTGTTCTGCCATCTCCGCGAGAGATGAGCGACAGTTACGGGCTGTTGCTGAGTTCGTGGAAACCGCCTCGAATGAGTTAAAGGTTGCTTGGCTGTCTGAAAAGATGCGGATATTCGACGTGGATATCACGTTTTCCTTGAGCCAGGATAGAACCTCTTTTGTCGCCAGAAGTTCCGCTTGGAACACGATAGAATAGTTAGGGAGTCGGAAAGAGAGACTAAGATTTAGTCCTTCGGAGTACACTCCGCCCCCAACCCCATCTTCGGTTTTTGAACCATCAGTGTAAAAATGAATCGAATCATTTCTCGAGAAATGTCCTTCGTCCCAGTCAGACCGTGATGGAATGAAGACTCAGAAGTTGTTTTCAAAAACCAGTTGGGGTATGGTGTAGTCAGAGTGACTTGGAATCGTTCTGAATGAATTCAGAATAATAGTGTGGCCAATTGAGTTATTGGTCCATTGAGACGTGGCTCTGAGACGGATTGCCGTACTCGCGGCCATTTGTTTACTAAAAATTTCGAGGGGTGTAAGGTTAAGAAGAATGTATAAGGCAGCTGAAGGTGTCGTACGCAGTGCTCCAGTGATACATAGACACGCTGATCTTTGGGCTTTTCTTAGGTGGTCCCGGTAGGACACTTTATCCAAAGCAGTCCACCATACTGTTATCCCATAAGTTAGTATCGGTCTTATGACCGCTGTATATAGCCAGTGGGTAATTTGTGGGGATAAACCCTATTTATTCCCTATTGCTTTTTTGCAAGAAAAGAGAGCCACCGTGGCCTTTTTTACTCTTTCCTGATATCGCAATGGCGACGTCATCAGCGTATGTAATCACTTTGAATCCCTCTGCTTCCAGGTCAGCTAGAAGTTCATTGACAACTAAGTTCCATAGAAGAGGGGATAGGACTCCACCTTGTGGTGTACCTCCGCTGACTGATCTTCTTAGGGAGACATCTCCTAGGGTTGAGTTGATTAGCCTACTTTTTAGCATAAGATTTATAAGCTCACTCAGGGATCTGTCTACTTTAAGATTGTCTAGTGCCGTTGTGATTCCCTCGTTGCTGACGTTGTTGAAAGCACCCTCGATATCAAGGAATGCTACCATTTTTTTTGCTTGATTAATGTATCATCTATCCACTCTGGTAAATCAGGCAATTCCTTTAGATTAGAGCTTATTATGTTCCCAATGCGCTTATTGGTAATGCCACGGCATAGTTGGTAAACTGGCTCTATGCAAGCTATTTCTTTAAATTGGTTGATGTCAAGCGACACGTAATCTGGATGAGTAATTTGCCAATGTTCAGCAAATTTTTCGAGTTTGCCACTGATGTAGGGAATATTCGATAGCGCTTACTAAGGTATGCAAGGCAGTGTATACCGATTTTCCTTTACAGTAAGTGAACAGCATTGTGAATTGGGTTATCAGAAATCGTGTGGAGTTTAATGCTTCGAAAACTCAATGCTGTCTTTTGTCATTAAAGCTAAACATACTCCCTATGCCATTATCCATGAATGATACTTGCATCGAGGAGGCCGAAAAGCTATCAGTACTTGGTAAGTGTATCAGTGACAACCTTCGTTGGAATAATCATATACTAGAAATTGCCAAGAATGCTACAAGATGCTCATTCTTTCTTAATAGATGCAAGAAATTTTTCACCCCTTCTAATCAGGGTACAACTTAAAAAGCGTTTATACGCCCAAAACTTGAGTATAACACCCATCTCTGGACAGGTTAGGTTAGGTTAGGTTAAGGTGGCTGTCAGTCAATGACTGACACACTTAGACCAGATACTAGGTCCGTTGTGATACCACATATGAAAGTAAGGCACTACCTCACTAATTTTAAAACCAATTGGAACTTTTAACAAAGCGATGGAGACAGTGTATGTCTTCTGAGTTAGGTCATTGATATCGTTGAGGAAGAAATCTCCCAAATGTAATTTTCGTCTTTGTGAGAGAGCAGGGCATGAACAAAGAAGATGTGTTATAGTCTCTTCTTCTTCCTCGTCCATGCAACTTCTGCAGAAGCCGTTCGAGAAGACACCGAGTCTAATAGCATGTCTGCCTATAAGACAGTGTCCAGTTATGACACCGATTAAGGAGCTAAGGTGTGATCTACCAAGAGATAACAAACATTTGGAGCGTTTTGGATCTAGTTTTGGCCAGATCTGTTTTGTCGCCTGACAGGTAGTCAAGTTTGACCACCTTAGATTTGTTTCGTTTATGATATCGTGTTTTAGGATGAGTGTACATGTAGCGATAGGTATACCAATATTCCTCCTGTCGGGTGAAAGTGGTTCAGTAGTTCCATTTGTGGCGAGTTCATTGGCCTTGCAGTTTCCTGGAATATCTCTATGTCTCGGCACCCAAAAAAGGTGAATGTTAAACTGTTCTGCCATCTCCGCGAGAGATGAGCGACAGTTACGGGCTGTTGCTGAGTTCGTGGAAACCGCCTCGAATGAGTTAAAGGTTGCTTGGCTGTCTGAAAAGATGCGGATATTCGACGTGGATATCACGTTTTCCTTGAGCCAGGATAGAACCTCTTTTGTCGCCAGAAGTTCCGCTTGGAACACGATAGAATAGTTAGGGAGTCGGAAAGAGAGACTAAGATTTAGTCCTTCGGAGTACACTCCGCCCCCAACCCCATCTTCGGTTTTTGAACCATCAGTGTAAAAATGAATCGAATCATTTCTCGAGAAATGTCCTTCGTCCCAGTCAGACCGTGATGGAATGAAGACTCAGAAGTTGTTTTCAAAAACCAGTTGGGGTATGGTGTAGTCAGAGTGACTTGGAATCGTTCTGAATGAATTCAGAATAATAGTGTGGCCAATTGAGTTATTGGTCCATTGAGACGTGGCTCTGAGACGGATTGCCGTACTCGCGGCCATTTGTTTACTAAAAATTTCGAGGGGTGTAAGGTTAAGAAGAATGTATAAGGCAGCTGAAGGTGTCGTACGCAGTGCTCCAGTGATACATAGACACGCTGATCTTTGGGCTTTTCTTAGGTGGTCCCGGTAGGACACTTTATCCAAAGCAGTCCACCATACTGTTATCCCATAAGTTAGTATCGGTCTTATGACCGCTGTATATAGCCAGTGGGTAATTTGTGGGGATAAACCCTATTTATTCCCTATTGCTTTTTTGCAAGAAAAGAGAGCCACCGTGGCCTTTTTTACTCTTTCCTGATATCGCAATGGCGACGTCATCAGCGTATGTAATCACTTTGAATCCCTCTGCTTCCAGGTCAGCTAGAAGTTCATTGACAACTAAGTTCCATAGAAGAGGGGATAGGACTCCACCTTGTGGTGTACCTCCGCTGACTGATCTTCTTAGGGAGACATCTCCTAGGGTTGAGTTGATTAGCCTACTTTTTAGCATAAGATTTATAAGCTCACTCAGGGATCTGTCTACTTTAAGATTGTCTAGTGCCGTTGTGATTCCCTCGTTGCTGACGTTGTTGAAAGCACCCTCGATATCAAGGAATGCTACCATTTTTTTTGCTTGATTAATGTATCATCTATCCACTCTGGTAAATCAGGCAATTCCTTTAGATTAGAGCTTATTATGTTCCCAATGCGCTTATTGGTAATGCCACGGCATAGTTGGTAAACTGGCTCTATGCAAGCTATTTCTTTAAATTGGTTGATGTCAAGCGACACGTAATCTGGATGAGTAATTTGCCAATGTTCAGCAAATTTTTCGAGTTTGCCACTGATGTAGGGAATATTCGATAGCGCTTACTAAGGTATGCAAGGCAGTGTATACCGATTTTCCTTTACAGTAAGTGTGTTGTGCTGTAGACACTGAAGTTGTGTCTATGGCATTTCGCAAATGGATATCAATCAGACGTTCTAAAGTTTTAAGAAGGAATGATGATAGAATTATAGGTCTGAGGACTTTTGGATACACTTGGGAACATTTTCCCGCTTTGGGAATGAACACAACTTTTACTTCCCTCCATAATGATGGAATGTATTCCAACTCTAAACTCTCTATCCAGGATAGGGATAATAATATCCATAGACTGTTGAAGTTCAGCTGGTATTATACCGTCAGGTCCAGCAGATTTATATGGATTGAAGCTGTTGATGGCCCATTTTAGTTTTTCCCTAGTGACTAGACCAAGTTTACTAGTATTATTATTGGTTGATCCAATTGGACTACAATCAAGGTTTGCTTTGTTAAGGGAGCTACCTGGGAAATGGGTGTCAAGTAGCAAGTCAAGCGATTCTTCGCAGGTATTGGTCCATGAGCCGTCTGCTTTTTTAAAGAAGCTAGGCATTGTAGGATTGGTAGAGAGGATTTTCCTTAATCTAGAGGCCTCTGAAGTGTCTTCTATTTTACCACAGAAGTTCCTCCAGGAGGCTCTTTTACTTTTCCTCAGCTCTTTTTTATATAATTTCAGGGATTCCTTGTAGGAATCCCAGTCTGAGATTTCTTTGGAGTATTTAGCTCGGTTAAAGGACTTTCTACAAGTTTTCCTGAGCGGTTCAAGCCTTGAATTCCACCAAGGTGGCTTCCGTTTTCCTCTTATACGAGTAAGAGGGCAGGAGGCTGACATTGATTTGTTAAGGGCTGCTGTTAGATCATTGACTTTCTTGTCATGTTCGTTTATATTAGAAGGGATTTTCAAAAGATCAGGTTTGATTAAACTTTTTAGAGTTTCCCTGTATTTTTGCCAATCAGTCTTTCGATAATTACGGAAGGCTGGTTGTTTATTAGTGTCATCAATAAGTTCGAATTGGATGTATCTGTGATCAGAGAATGAGTGCTCTGCGGACACCTTCCAATTCGTGATCCTATGATGAATCGAATCGGAGACAAGTGTTATGTCTAAGACTTCTTGTCTATTTCTGGTTATGAATGTGGGTTCATTCCCAGTATTGGTTACAATTAGGTTAGTACTAAGAATATAATCAAAAAGAGACTCACCTCTATCATTTATATATGTACTGCCCCAGACTGTATGGTGTGTTTGGCGTCACATCCAAATAGGAGGCACTGATTCCTCTATAATTCTTCTCAGCATGTCGCTGGAGAGGGGGCCGAGATGGTCGTGGCCAAGGTAAGCTGAGGCAAGCCAGTATACGCCTTTGTTGGTCTGCAATCTGACTGTAGTAACGTTCGATCGCTGTTATCAGGGAGTAAAAATACATTAATATTACTTCTCACTAATATGCAGGATCGTGGATCACCTTTGTCCAATGCATACAGCAAGTAGTACCCAGGGGTCCTGAGTCCATGAACAATAGATTTGACAATACATGGTTCCTTGGTTCATGTGAACTAACTCCCATATTTTTAAGGAACTATGTCCCAAATGTAGAATGAACTTAGTCCCATAAATTTGAATTAAATAACAAGAGTTAAGTATTGTTGGTTTTTCCCAAATTAACTAACTCCCAATTGTTAGAAAGTAAAACAAAAATTAATGCTTTGGAATGAAAAAAGTATAAAATTTTTAATGGAATTTTTAACAAAGTAAAAAGTTGAAACTTAAGTAACCTAACAGAGTGACGAATAAAATAAAACTCGTGCAGTGTTTGGAAAATTATTTTGGTAAGAAATCGCATACTAAACAATTCAAAGGGAACAAAAATTATATGAAAAAAAATGAGCAAGGGCGCTTGACGCGTGGCGCAGGGGGGGCCGGTCACGCCGCACAGTGGTTTGAGCGCGGAAAAAAATGATTCTTAAAAAGTTTTACGAAGCCTTTATATTTTTTAGTCTAAATACTCCCGGATAACCCCAGCATATAATGGAAAAGAATTTTTTAATTAATATATTTTATTTACTTATTTACAAGCCCTCAAAGTTGAAAAAAAAATTCTTGCATTATTTATACAAGCTGAATTGTCGAAACACCAATATGAAGTATTGAGACATGCCCTTAAAGACGAAGGACATGATGTTTTTCCACCTTATCTTAAATTGCTGGAGGCAAAGAAAAGGTGCTACCCTTTAGATGTAAAC
Source organism: Platycheirus albimanus (assembly GCA_916050605.2). NCBI lineage: Eukaryota > Metazoa > Arthropoda > Insecta > Diptera > Syrphidae > Platycheirus > Platycheirus albimanus. Next base: position 201,888,598 of record OU696696.1, read on the forward strand.
ATTACGGAAGGCTCAGCAAGTGTGAATTTACAAGCATTGTTAGACCACACTGCAACAAGATTATAAGAAAGCAAAACAGACGAAGATAAGAGAAGAAATTTCGTACGCTAATATATTTATGACATCTTTGGTACCAATTCAAATGACTATTAGGGATAAAAAGGATATTATTGTGTGGAATAATGATAGACCATCCTCTACGAGATACTGCAGAGCCATCCAATTTTCTTTTGTTAAAGAATCTGCAGAAGTCATACGAAACGAAAAACAAAGAATCGACACAGAAATCATTAATTTCTCCCAGACGATAGTTCAAATGGCCAATCGTCAGTTCACAATCAACCACGAACTCATGTTCACAATGCTAGACGGGAAGACAATGCTGTTATCCTGGAAGTAATAACATCGAACGAAAAAGTAGATTTTACAAAATATGCAGAATACGCGTGGCAAACTGCACAACTTTTTGTCGAAAATTATAAGTGGTACAACATGCCAGCAACCGTACATAAGATTTTGATCCATGGAGAAGAAATCATTAAAAATTCTGCCTTTCCTGTTGGATCACTCTCTGAGGAAGCCCAAGAATGCCGAAATAAGGATTATAAAATCTACCGCTGTTTTAATTCGAGAAAATGCAGCCGAATTGCGACGAATGAAGATGTGATGCATCGTATCCTTTTATCATCAGATCCACTTATAACAGGGTTAAGGCCACAGGCAAAAAAGAAAATACTACTAGTCAGCGAATTAGCGTCTTCGCTCAACCTCATTTTAGCACAGTAAAATACTTACCTACTTAATTTATTATATTACTAGCGGTACCCGGCGCGCGTTGCTACGCCCAAAAAAACACTTGTGTATTTAATGTGAAACTAAATTTATTTATATGTATATTTTATCTCAATGTTAGCGGATAAGCAATATTTTTGGTCGTTTCGGTTGGTGTATAAATATACAAATTTTTTGGCATACACACAAAGTGCAGTTAATTTGATTGTTAAACTGAACATGATAACATTGATGAATTGTGGCTTGAATATTTTGCTGCATTTGACAAAAATTTGGGAACATAAAATGTCATTTGTTGTGCGATTCAATTCCTTTTCCTATGTTTAAAAGTTGTTTGGAAAATGTTTGGGTGGACGATTCTTGCACCAAATGGACACGCACGTTCGTTCAGAGTTTGATTTTTCGACTCAGTTCCATTAATATGATGCTTTTATTCAACGAAAGGAAAACATTTTAATAAAAAAGTTGAAAAAAAAAAACTTTGCCAAAAGCCCGCATTTTTCTGTCTTCCACCCGGGCATTCCGCTTAAAAATTTATGAAAAACACCAAAAAAAGAATTAAAAAAAAACTGAACCAAAATTGTTAAAAGCATGCATTTTTTTTCCTTAAACCCCATCGGCACGAAACCTTCACAGGAACCATCCCTGGACTAAACTATATTTACCCCAAAAATTTCATAAAGATCCATTGGGTGGCTTAGGAGTCCATACGCAACATACATATATACACACATCCATTTTTATATATACACCGCGGCTTCACTCGCGTTTCAGCTGATCAAGAAGTAGACTGTACCTTGAGGAGTATAGTCTATCGTAATCTAGCTTCTTCTTCTTTTATAGCTTTATAATTTAATACCTACATTTAACCGTGATAAAAAGAAACCTATAAGATATACCAGATTATAATCTAGCTCTGTTGTAAATTTCATTCCGATCCGGTCAGCCATTCTGGTGTGATTTCAAAAATAGCCAATATGCTATTCCAGACTATAATCTATCTCTGTGCTAAATTTCATTCAGATGAGTTCAGCCATTCTGGTGTGATTTAAAAAATTAAAACAAATCTAACCCACGTTAACCATACATTTTACCGGGATAAAAAGTAGCCAATATGCTATTCCAGCCTATAATCTATCATTGTGCTAAATTTCATTCAGATAAGTTCAGCCATTCTGGTGTGATTTAAAAAATTAAAACAAATCTATCCCACGGGAACCATACATTTTACCGGGATAAAAAGTAGCCAATATGCTATTCCAGACTATAATCTATCTCTGTGCTTAATTTCATTCAGATGAGTTCAGCCATTCTTGTGTAATTTCAAAAACTAAAACAAATCTATCCCACGGGAACCATACATTTTACCGGG
>OU696696.1:201890961-201895961 GCA_916050605.2 Platycheirus albimanus
AAGAATGATTTGAAATATTCCTTAAAAAAATCTGATTAAATCTGATTTTCCTCTTTTAAATAACTCTATTCATCATAGGGCTATGCTTTCTCTTTTGAAAACTATAATTATGCTTCTGCCTGTCCCAAAAAATAAAAGAAATTTAATTTGCAAAGGCAGATTTTATGGCAATAAATAATTTTTATAATACTGTTAACTGGAATGATTTATTGGAAGGCAAGTCTCTAGAGAATATGTTTTTTAATTTTTAAAAGTATGTTAATGAAGGCATTCAACGATTTGTTCCTACCATTACTAGGAAGAAGTCTCTTAAGCTTCCATGGTTTAACAAAAAAATAAAAAAATTTGGAAAATGCTAAAAATAAGGAGTTTAAGCGTTTTAAAGTAACGAATCTTTCGGAAGACCGTGCACTATTTTTCAGTTGCGAAAAGAATTTGATTTTCTTACAAGTTTTTGTACAGGCAATATTTTATTAATACTGAATCAAATATCAAGCATAATTCGAAATTTTTCTGGGTATTTTTGAATTCTAAAAGAAAGTGTTCATCTTTTCCTCAATGTATGGAGTACGAGGGTCTTAAATCCAATGATATTCAGTCCTCATGTGACCGTTTTGCTCGGTTCTTTCAACTTCTTATAATTGTGATATTTTAACAAATATCGACAGCTTGTATCCTGATATCACTCCCTTGACAGATTTTAAACTACAAAGTTTTTCAGAACAGGATGTTTTGGAAAGCTTAAATGAAATTGATGTTTCAAAAAAATGTGGCTTTGATTTGATTCCTCCTATTCTTTTCCCAAAATGTTCGTTTTCACTTTGTAATGTTTTGACCCTTATTTTTAATAAATCTTTACAAACTGGTGTTTTTCTTAGAGAATGGAAAATAGTTTTAATAGATCCCGTTTATAAGAGGTACCAGGTATACCCAAACTTTTTGAAAAAATGGTCACCCAAAGACTTTATTTTGCTGTCAAGAATTCTCAAAAACAACATGGTTTTGTAAAGGGTAGATCAACTTTTACTTATTTAAGTCTTTTTGCAAATTATTGCAATAATCTAGTGGAAAATTGTAGACAAGTTGATGTACTGTACACCGATTTTGTTAAAGCTTTTGACCGCGTGCGTCATGGCCTTCTCCTGCAAAAGCTTAAGATACTGGGGGTTGAATGTTTCATTTTTAAAGTGGTTAGATTCATATCTGTCTGACAGAAAACAAGCTGATAGATGAATGTGTCCTCAAATCTTATAGATGTTGTGTCGGGTCCTTCCACAAGGGCAGCCATTTGGGTCCACTTCTTTTATAATTTTTTTCAACGATTTACCTTCTATTTTTAAATATTGTAACTGCTTGATGTATGCTGATGATGTGAAAGTATTTACAGCAACATCTTCACTTGTTTGTTAATGCAGTTGGATATCAACAATTTTCTCAAATGGTGCGACTACAATCATCTTGAGCTAAATTACTCGAAGTGTAAAATTTTAAGCTTCATCTCTCATTGATTTTGAATATAAATTCCATGATGTTAGTCTTCTGAGGGTAATTGAAGTTAATGATCTTGGGGAGATTTTGATTCAAATCTTGACTTCAGATCTCATGTTGACTACATTGTATCTAAAGGTGATTCACTTTTAGGTTTCTTGAAGAGGAACTCCAAAGATTTTTAAGGATGCATATACTTTGAAGACCTTATTTATGTCTATAGTTCTACCGGTTTTAGAATATTGTAGTGTCGTTTGGTCTCCATTTTATGAAATAATATTTTGAGAATCGAAAGAGTTCAAAAAAGATTCACTCTTTACGCACTACGCTCTCTTATTAACTTAAAAACGCTTAAATGTCGTTTGGCAGTCCAATGTATACTGTTCATTAAAGATATTATTGATAACAGAATAACCTCTTTTGAACTGCTTTCATTAATTCCATTCTATGTTCCATCGCGAATTTTTCTTAACAGAAATGAATTATTTTATCCTCCTTTTCATAGGACTAATTATGGTCTAAATGAACCAATAACGCGTTCTCTTAATCTTTTTAATATGGTTACAATGAAATTGACCTTTGTATCAATAGAGATTGTTTTTAAGAAAAAATTCTTCAAATATGTATGTAATTTGTTTACTTATTAGATTAAAATATATAAATAAATTATTTGTAAAATATGTATATATACATATATGTATCTTATTATCTTTATTATTTTTTCTTTTGTAATTTTGTAATCAGTAGATCTTCGAATCAATTGATGAAAGTAAATAAAAAAATAAATAAAGTGCAAAAATGTAACAAAATGACATCCAGTAGGTATATTTTGTTGTTGTGGTGCAAGAAAATCTCGCACTTTTGCAATGATACAAGATAAGACCAGTTCCACCAGATCGTGAATACCCCTAGTCTTTTCATCTAGGTTTTCGCATTTGGTTTGACACCAGGCTATCTTTCTTCTTTTTCTTTTCATTCTTTCATTTTGTTTTGTTTTGTTTACTTCTGCCGTTATCTTGGATTTTATTTCCAATCAGAATTTTGTTTTGTTTACTCCTGCCGTTGCAATGGATTTTATTTCAAAACTGACATTTTTCTCCAGACATGTTCACAATCATATTGAAATTAGGGATGTTTGATTTTGTTCTACCTGATTTGCAATCCAATTTTATCCAAATTAGGTGGAGAAGAGATAATTTCGAAAAGTCTTTTTGTATATGAAATGTTGTAATTTCGAATCTTATCTAAAGCTGAGGAATCCTTGCAGATGTAAGAGATGTATAGGGGTCTTTAGGCAGAAATTTGTTTCGCATTTATCATTTCGCATAATTCATTTCGACAATTTTTCTTTTGAAAAATTGTCACATTGCCAAAATATAATTTCGTATTTTTCATTTCGTCAAATTTTATTTTGCATAGCCTTACTTCGCTTTTTTTTATTTTGCTTGATTTTATTTGGTAAAATATTACTTTGTTTTTTTGTTTGTCTTTAGTTTTCACGCGAAATTTCTTAACATGTGATAAAATTAAAGCCAAACAAATAAGAAGAACAAAAAAAAAAAAAACAAAATATTATTTTGCCAAATAAAATCAAGCGATAATTTTTTATTTTCATGTACATATGTAGGTACAATATCTTATTACAAAAAAGAAAATATGCCAGCAAAATAACAAAATGCGAATTGAAAGTAAGTGAAATATATAAAGTGCACGACTGGGTCGCACAAACTTGCTTTCATGTGTGACAGTGGTCTTGGGGCTTAAGATTTTGAAAAATCAAAATTTTTTAGGTATTCAGCAAATACATCTTTTAATTATTATTATATTGAAAAAAAATTTAATGAGCTGTTTTCAAAATATAAAATTTTTAAAAAAGTTTTACAAAATGATTTTAAAATATCACATCATAATTTTTGATATGCAGTATAAATTGAGCTACCTAAGCGTGTATATGTGTGAAATTTCGAAAGAATCGGTTAGGCCGTTTTCGAGATAGTCGAAAGCAAAGAAATCAGTTCTATGGAAGGTACCGTTCTGAGCCATTTTTTAATTTTTTTTTTCAGCCATATTATAACCTCTACTGATTTTTTAAATCAATATCGTTTGAACCATTTTCGAGAAATATAAGCTTTAACATAACGGTTATATGACAGGTACCGGTATTTGTAGAACTATAAAATAAATTTCAATTAGCTATCTGTACAATTCCCAAAAAACCTTATATACCGAGTTTGATGGAATTAAGAGGCCTTTCCCTATATTTGAAGAAAATTACTATATGGTTTGCAGTTTTGTGAAGTCATTTGAGCTTGTTTGTCAACAAATGAAACAGCAAATGAAAGTACTATTTATTATCTTTGAAACTACCAATTTTTTTTTTGATATTTGGAATATAACCCAAAATAATTAAGTAAATGTATTGATGTATTTTCAGATCTCAGCTGAAACTGCTTATCGGTTCGCAACTTTTTACAACAACCACATGTTGGATTTGTTCAAATTTAATTTTATTTTAAAGTTAATAAAAGGATCTTTAAATTGATTACAAATTATTTCAAAATACTGAAAGATTTAAGAATTACATTGATTTGGAAAACTGTGAAAATACTCAGTTTTAATTTGATTTTCAGACATTTATTATATGAATTTCTCTCCTGAATTGACGCATAAAAACAAATTGTTATTTCCAAATTAAAATTCAATCACTAGAATAAATAAATTTACATATATTTTATACAAAACAATACATTTTAAAAACTCAGCAGAAAACAATATTTCACGATTTTAGTTCAAACACAAATCAGTGGATTATATTCTTTCTCAAAGTGGCCGCTAGAGTGAGGAAAATAAAAAAAATCAATATAATGGATTCAATTTGGCAGCAAACAGTACGGTAGGTATACGAAATCCATACAATCTGGTAAATATATTATATGTATGTAAATGGCTACTTGCATTGTGTTTGTGTGGTACGTGTTTTATGATTATTTTGTGTGATTATTTTCATTTACTGGTTCTAGAAATTGTGTGTGTTTATTTTATTTGATTGTATTATTTTATGATTTCGGTCGTAGTGTGTCGGTTGAAGAACGTAAAATGACGCGGCAACATTTGGTCGCATCGAGCCGAATGTAAGCCCGTGGCCAGCGATACAGTCCACTGAGCCAGCACGCGAAATTGTAAAAGTGAAAGTGAGTGACACCAAGGGCAAAAGAAAATTAAATAAATCATGAAATTTAGATCCCATAAGTCTGCCAGTGTAAAAGCAATTTAAATTGGCCAGCAAGTGAAATAGAAAAGCATAAGCATTTACGCCATGAAAAGCGTAATTGGCAGCAAGTCAGAGAGTGGAGAGAGCAAGACAGCATAAAAGCATATTTTAATTTTATAATTTTAGTTTCCCTGAATATATTGGAGCACACACACACACACACACACACACACACACACACACACACATACACACACACACACACACACACACACACCCATACACACACACACACACACAC
>OU696696.1:201903461-201940961 GCA_916050605.2 Platycheirus albimanus
CACACACACACACACACACACACACACACACACACACACACACACACACACACACACACACACACACACACACACACACACACACACACACACACACACACACACACACACACACACACACACACACACACACACACACACACACACACACACACACACACACACACACACACACACACACACACACACACACACACACACACACACACACACACACACACACACACACGATTTGCCTCCCATCGGCAACGCACGCGTTCTGTGTTGGTCGCGTCGGAAGCTAAGCTTACTCGCCCGTTGTTGTTGCTGTGCCCCATTACCCCCAAATCCAAATTAAAAATCAGTCAAAAAAAAAAATTTAAAAAAAACAAAAAAAAAAAGTTAAAAAAGTTTAATAAATCCAATACTCCCTATTAGTGAAATAGTGAACAAATTAAAGTTATCTCCCTCACCCATTAATCGAAAAAAAAAAAAAATTAATAAAGAAAAATCCATAATCTATCAGTGTAACACAATATGTAACAACAAAAATAAATCGCTGTACATTAAATTCAAAACAATAACATGACACCAACAGCGAGCGGTAAATACTTCTCTTTCCACCCCAGCATCACCACAGTAAATCTTGCTTAAGCACTGCATGTGCTGAGTCAAACTTGTTTGCAAGGTATATGCATTGCTTAATCAAAATTATCCCGTAACGTATAATTCTATATTTACATTTAAACCAGGAGCGGATCAAGGCACATTTCCATGAAGGCGCAGTCACTGATGGAAGTGTGTTATTGAAAAGTTCAAATTGGAGATTTGAAAAATATTGAATTTAGATATTCGTACGGGTTGGTTTTTTCAATGTCTGTTTTTTCATAATGGTAGGTAAATTTCGTGTTGATTACAGTAACATTCGGGGGCTGAGAAAGAATTTTTATGCAGCATACGTTCATACTGCAAAATACAGGCCAGCTGTTTTGGCATTGAGTGAAACCCAAATAGGTGAAAATTCTGATCCGTTGGAATTTAATCTACACGGGTACAACTTAGTGCCATTATTCTTCGCTTATCACGGCCTAGCTGTATACATTAGAAATGATGTTGCTTACCAGCTTCTACCACAATATGGTCAGTGTTCAAACACTGACTTTAATTTCATGTGGTTTAAATTCACCGTCCAAAAGCACATCACCCATATATGTTTTATTTATAGAAGCCCGGGTCTGGACAGTGTCTCGACTTTTAACGAATTAGATGCGCTGTCGGACTCAATCCAAAGAATTGTTTCCCATTATCCTCGCACTGAAATCGTTGTTACGGGCGATTTCAATGTACACAATTCTACGTGGCTTCGATATTCTGGCCAGACAACACCCGAAGGAAGGTATGCCGAGATTTTCGCTGAGGTCAACAACTTAACTCAGCTTATTGACAAGCCGACAAGAATCCCTGACATTGCAGGCCACACGCCACACACCCTTGACTTGTTTCTTACATCTCATCCTGATAAATACACTATTGATGTATTATCGCCCCTAGGCACGTCGGACCATTGTATCATTTCAGCTATTTTCTCGTACTCCAACAGTCCAGTTAAAGAAAAAATCCCAAGAAGAACCGTATGGCAATACGAGAAAGCCAAACTGGGACGGTCTTAACAATTTTTTCGGTAACTTTAACTGGTCACTATGTTTCCTCGATAGTGACGTAGACTCCAGCGCTGAAATGATTACAAACATTATTCTCTGCGGGATGAGAAATTTCGTTCCGAATAGGACAAAAAGTATCAAACCAAAAGAGAATTCATGGTTCGACTTGAGCTGTAAAGAGGCTATCGAGGTGAGAGAAGTAAGTTTCCGATGTTATAAAGCCAACCCTTCTGAGGAAAACCGGAATAAGTTCAAACAAGCAAGGAAGTCCTGCAATGCTCATATTCAAAGAACCAAATTTTTACATGAGCAAAAATTACGGCAAAAAATACTACAATGTCCCAAAGGTAGTAAGAATTTTTGGTCATTTGTAAAAAACGTTCGCAACTCCACTACGTCCTCGGTTCCGACGCTTGTCAACAATGACACTCCTGTGGTATCCTCTCAAGCAAAAGCTGACTTATTCGCAGCGCAGTTTGCAGCCAATTCGACACTACCACAGAGGGACATGACTCCTCCTGTTCTTGAGAGCGTAAATGGTTCTATGGGACAAATCTCCTTTCGCACTCGATCAGTTGCAAGAGTTCTAAAAGATCTCTATATACACAAATCCGCTGGTCCGGATAGTATCTCCCCAATAGTTCTGAAGAGGTGTGCTTCCACGCTGGCAAAACCACTGCGTAAGCTTTTCCATCTGTCCTACTCTACAGGTCTCTTTCCGAGTGGATGGAAAACTGCATTTGTCCAGCCCGTTCCAAAAAAAGGCGTATCTCCATCTCCCTCAAACTACCGACCAATTGCACTTACGTCCCTTCTTTCCAAGGTCATGGAAACTCTGATAAATTTTCAGATCAAGAAATATCTTGAGAAACGAAAACTTCTTAATGACCGGCAGTACGGTTTTCGTAGCAATAGATCCACTGGTGATATGATGGTATATCTCACCGAACAGTGGAACCAATCTTTACATCGTTTTGGAGAAAGTAAGAATATTGCGCTCGATATTTCAAAAGCATTTGATAGAGTCTGGCACCAGGCTCTTTTATCGAAAATGCGTGCATTTGGCATCGATGAAACCCTTCTTCGATGGATTAGAAATTACCTTTCGGACCGTTCAATTCGCGTTGTTTTGGACGGTTTTCAGTCTGCTACCCACAAAATAAATGCTGGTGTGCCCCAAGGCTCTGTTCTGTCTCCGACACTCTTTCTCATTTTTATTAATGATCTCTTGTCTAATACTTCTAATCCACTAAATTGTTTTGCTGACGACAGTACTCTCAGCTTCTCATATTCGTTTCCAGATTCACGTCCATGTTCTTCGGACGTGGAACTGCAACGGCAGCGTATGATAAGCTCATTAAATTCCGATCTGGACAGCATTGTACAATGGGGAATTATCAACCGTGTGGAATTTAATGCTTCAAAAACTCAATGCTGTCTTCTGTCGTTAAAGCATAACCTACCCCCTATGCCACTATCCATGAGTGGCACTAGCATTGAGGAAACCGAACAGCTTTGCGTTCTAGGTATGTGTATTACGAACCACCTCTTGTGGAACGATCACATATTTGACGTCGCCAAAAATGCCGCAAAATGCTTAGGTTTCCTAAATCGATGTAAGAAATATTTTTCCCCTTCTGATCTGGCTACAATATACAAGGCATACATTCGCCCAAGGCTTGAGTATAATTCGCATATCTGGGCAGGTGCTCCTGTCACTCACTTGCGTCTCCTGGATAGGATCCAAAAAAGGGCCTTAAAACTAATAGGAGAAAGTACCATTACCGAAACATTTGTTTCTCTTGAACATCGCCGTAATGTTTCTTGTCTAACCTTGTTTTATCGCTACTTCTACAAACAGTGCTCTAGCGAAATAGCCAGATGCATTCCTCCCCTTAAACAATTTCCCCGTAACACTCGCATCGCTAGGAATGCCCATCAATTTACCCTCGAGCCTAACTTCGGACGTACTGTTAGGTATAGAGATTCTTTTTTTAGCCGCACAACAAGAATGTGGAATGCTTTACCCGGCTCGATTTTTCCCTCCCATTGTGATATTCAGACGTTCAAAACCAATGTGCATCGATATCTCCTTTTATCTCCTATCCTACTTTCCTAACCGCTCGCACTGTGTTAATTCATCATAAGGGTATTAATAACCCCTTGAGTGCGCGTAAATTATAATAAAAAAACACACACACACACACACACACACACACACACACACACACACACACACACACACACACACACACACACACACACACACACACACACACACACACACTTACACACACACAGACACACACACACACACACACACACACACAGACACACACACACACACACACACACACACACACAGACACACACACACACACACACACACACACACACACACACACACACACACACACACACACACACACACACACACACACACACACACACAGACACACACACACACACACACACACACACACACACACACACACACACACACACACACACACACACACACACACACACACACACACACACACACACACACACACACACACACACACACACACACACACACACACACACACACACACACACACACACACACAATTTTTTATTTAATTTTAATGTCTTAGTCTGTCATTGTGCACAGTTATCGTCTTGTCGTTGTCGTCTCTTAAAACTATGTTGTTTCTATTTTCTATGCTGACTACTTTAAATGGTCCCGTATAAATACAGTGAAACTTCTCTTGGCCGGACACCCACGGTGCAAAATTGTTTGTCCGCCCAAGAGAAGTGTCCGTCCAAGAGAAGTCTAGTGAAAAGATATTTGTAATTAAAAGAAAACGTTTATTTTATATATACATATATACATATATTATTTATTTATATAAGGAACGTAAACCATTTAAATAAAATTCATTTCTTTTAGAACAAAAAATCTCTTTCAATATACATAAATAAAAACTTTCTCTGAAAATAAAAAAATCAAATGTAAAAAAACTTAAAAAAAATAATACTCTGAATTTTTATGTTTATAGTAAAAAGTCTCTCATATTAGTTTGTTTTGTTTTTGCAAACATAGCTCTACTTTGGAACCTATTTTGCAGATCAATTAGAATTTGCAATGCTTCACCTTTTTTTCAGGCTTAATGTTTTTCTTTTTGGTGGCATCCTATAAAAAATGGTTTTTGTAAGCAAATTAAACAAACAAAACCGCAATAAAGAAAATACAAACCTTTTTAATAAAACAAAACAAAAACTAGCAAGACAATTTTCACATAACTGACCGAAGCCGGTTGCACCAAACGAATGAGGAAAAAACAATAAATTACGCAAACGCATTGTGTTTTGTTGTTCTTATTCGTTTAATACAGCTGGTTCTCACCAATACATTTATATAAACTTGTTATTATCAAGGTAGGTATGCAAAACATCCCTTAAATGTAGTTTCTATTTGGAAATGGATCCCGTTACAAACATTTCTCACTCTTTCTGTCCGGCCAAGAGAAACAAATTTTTCAAATTTGCTTGTTTTCGCTGTCCGTGTCCGTCTAAGAGAATGTCCGTCCAAGAGAAACAGTTTTATATGTAACTTATATGGAGCAAATTCCGTTCAAAAAAAAGTGTCCGCCTAAGAGAAGTGTCCGTCCAAGGGAAGTGTCCGTTAATGGAAGTTTCACTGTATTATCCATTTTATGTCCAACTTGTTTCACTAAAACTAAATCTCCTATTGCTAAATCTATGCTATTTTTATATCTGTCGTATAAGACTTTTTCTTTATCCTTCTTGCTTTTTATAATTTCCACGGCCCTTTTATGAGCCGATTGAAGTCGAAATTTGACTTCTTTTTCATACGCCTCAACATTATAAATGGGGTCTAATTTAGCATTTAAAAGAAATTCGTAATTATTTGGAGATTTACCAAACACTAATTCATATGGACAATAGTCATGCACCACCGATGGCGTAGTATTGTAGCAATACCTACGTGAAGTATTTTAGCCACTCGTCCCAGTCTGTTTTTTCTATCGAAATGTATGACCGAACGTACTCATTAAATGTTCTGTGGTTTCTTTCCACAGTTCCTAACGTTTGGTGATGGTATGCCGTTGAAGTGATATTTTGTACTTTCAGAAGTTTACATATTTCATTAAATGTTTGGTTTTTATATTCGGTGCCCATGTTGGTGATTAATTTCCTCATGGGTCCGTAAACTAGTATGAAATGGTCAAAGATTGCTTTTGCAATGGTTTTTGCACTTTTGTCAGCTATTGGTATTGAAACAAGATATTTTGTTAAATCACATATTATTGTGACTGCATACGCATTGTTATTTTCTGATCTTGGTAATGGTCAAATGGTATCTATCAGTACTACATCAAATGCAGTTGTTGGGGTATCAGTTATAATCATTGGTTCTTTTACGTTTTTCTGTGACTTATTTCTTTGACATTTGTCACATCTCTTAACGTATTTTATAATATCTCTAGTCATATTTTTCCAATAATATTTTCTTTGTATCTTTTTTAATGTACGTGTGATCCCTGAGTGGCCACCACAGATTGGATCATCATGGTACTTTTGTATAATCATTTTTCTTTTGTCATCATTTATTATTTTTATAATTAAAGGCGTCAGTGCAATTCGAAGTTTTGTTAGAGTTCTATTTCCCAGAGATCAGAAATAACTCTCAACCTTTATTTTCATTTGGTTTGTCACTAAGAGTTACTACATTCAGATTGTGACATTTTGGTTTTTGGTCTGAGATTTATTTTTATGTGCTGACTTTTTAGGTCTTTGCTTGAGATTTATTTTTTACTTTAAAATATATCTCTCAATGGTTGACTCTTTTCATATTTCATTACTGGAGATGATCGACCTAAAACCAGTTTCGTCGAAAATAAATAATAAATGGTTAATGTTTGGAATTCAAAGTTTTGATATTTATTTACTAACATTAATAAAATAAATTTAAAAATATACATATATATGTGGCTACGTGGCTGCTATATATATATATATATTTATTTAAGTGTTCAAAGTTCTTCTTATTATAACTATTATCGTTTGAAATGATTTTAAGAAATTATTGTGTGTATGTACACATGTATACATTTCATTCAAGTATTTAGTTTTACTAAAAGTAATCTCTGAAGAGTTTTTGAACTTAAGTTATATCTTTTTGCGCTTAAAATAAAATTTGAAAATGCTCTTTCCACTGTTACTTGTGTCGCTGGTACGCCAAGCACAACCATTGCAGTTCAAAAATATCAGGAGATTCAAGTTTAAGTTTGTCAAAAAAACATGGTTGTCTGTAAAGTCGGTTTACGGATGATAATTTTACGTGATAACCAGTACACAAAGCACTTCATGTGTATAGGTATCTTTCCAACCACCAACCCACCTACAAGCATCCACCATTTTAAAATTTGTTTCACCCTTTGAACACCAACCTCCCACCTCCACATACAACCACTAACCAACAGTCCACCATTTTTGAATATTGCTTCCTCCTCCCCCACACATTAAATCCCCCCTTCCTAACCACTACCAATCACCCACCCCACCTACAACCAACAACCCACTATTTTTGTGAAATTTTTTGTTCTCCCCTTAAACCAAACAGCAACCTACCACTCCCACATTCAACCACCAACAAACAGCCCACCATTTTTGACAATTTTTTCCTCCCGCCCCCACACACTAAATCCTATTTCCTTACCACCAACAAAACAAATTCCAGGCAATCCGAATTCGCTTCACCCCCCCCCCCTCTCCTTACCAAATCTTCCAACACCAACCACCCATCCCACCTACAGCCACCAACGAAGCACCCAACATTTTTCAAAATTACCCCTACACCTAATCACCCTCCCTCCGCCCCCTTCACCACCACCGCCAACCGCCCACACCACCTACAACAGCCAATCAACCACACACCATTTGTGACATTTTTTGTTCACCCCTTAACCCAAACACCAACCAACCACATACCCACATACAATCACCAACCAACAGCCCACCATTCCTAACCCCCACCAATCACTCACCCACTATTTTTGACAATTCCCCCCATGCACCAAATTCAACCACCTACTCTACCTACAACCACCTGCTATACTCACCCACCATTCTTGACAATTTTTTCCTCCCCTCCCCAGCACAACTATCTTTGACCATTCCATCCCCCCAAATCCAACCAACCCTTACAACACCTACAACAACTTGCCACTCACCCAACACCACCAACCACCCACCACACCTACAGCCACCAACCAACCAATAACCATTTTTGACAATTTTTTCCTCGCTCCCTCCCAACACCAAATCCAACCACCTACCCCTCCTGCCACCATCTTCCACTCACCCACCATTTTTGACAACTTTTTCATCGCACCCCATCAAATCAACCATCCCCACGACCAAAACTGCCAACCAATCAAACCACCTACAACCGCCAACCAACCACCCACCATATTTGCCAATTCACCCCCCCCCCCCTCAATCATACCAAATCCCCCCAACACCAAACACCCATCCCACCTACAGCCACCAAGGAAACACCCATTAGTTTTGACAATTTTTGTCTCACCACCCAAACCAGCTACAACGACCCACCATTTTTGACAATTGTTCCCCCTTCCCGACACTACCCCCCTCCCCGCTCCTGCCCCACACACACTCCTACCACAACCAACCACCCAACACCCTCCACTCCCACTTTAATGACTTTCTAGGCTATCAAAGCAGCTAGGTAACGTCAGTGTGACTGTGACTGTGACTGTGACTGTGACATTTTTCTGTGCATGCTGCCCATATATTCCAAACCGATTTATTAGACGTTATCACGTCAAAAATGAAAGAATATTGGAATCCAACGGCAAACGAGGGTATATAAATTAAAAATTTTCAATATCTGCGTATATTATTGATGCATTATTTCTGGCATCACACCTTTGTTGTGTATTCTGTTCTCGTTTTTCAATATTATTTAAATACATACATAGAAGCGAGTCATCGGCATCGTAAGATGGACGTCTTGAACCTGTTGAAATGTCGTGGCTTAGCGTTGTATTTTCTTCTCGAGGAATTGACGAATTGTTGTTCTATTTGAAAAATAGTGTTGAGTTCAAAATTGGCCAACAACTAATCAAACATATTAAAATGTAATTCCACATGTTTTATACTTACCAACTTTCTAACGGAAAAACAATTAATAACGGACTGTAGGTACTAATTGAAAATATCAAGATGAGTTTTATTTTTTTCTCTCAGCAATAAATGGTCACTGGTTGACCATAACCTAAAAACCACAAAAATTAAAGTTTATCTCTGACCGAAACCGAAAAAAGTATTATGATAGAAAACCGGTTTTTAAGTGATCGCTGTTGAAAATATCAACAAGTGAGAGATATTTAAGAACCTTTCAAAAGGTTGAGATTTATTTCAGACCTCTGATTTCCTTGTTCTTTATATTCATTGATCCGGATCTTTTCAAAAATGTCGTCACTTAGTGACTGCTGCACTTTTTTCAATCCATTATCACTTGCTGTTTTTTCAAGCAGTAGAAATAATTGATGCAAATCAATTTTTCCATTAGTAATAAGGTTTTTTATTTCTATAGTGATCACTTTTTTATTCTTAATAATTTTTAAACAGTCGCCATTAATAGCTAGCCGGGCGCTGTTTTTCTTACTTCTGCTACTAAACGCTTCATATGTATTTATATTACGAGCATTAGATGAGTTTTCTATTTTGTCGACTGTTGATTCGACGTTATTTTTATTAGATTGCAGCCTAGTTGTCACTTTAAATATTTTGTTGGCTGAAGTTTTTATGTTTTGAATTTCTTTAAAATCTATGCATGACAATGCGTCCGCTGCATAGTTATTTTTCCCCTCAAGTACTCTACAGTAAAATCATATTCCTCGAGATCTAGTCTCATGCGTGTTAATTTAGAGGAAGGATTTTTCATATCAAATAGATACGATAGTGGTCCGTGGTCGCTTTTAACCAAGAATTTAGTACCATATATGTATGTAGGGTCTGAATTGTTTAATTGCCTAATGAATAGCAGCTAGTTCTTGTTCAATAGTGGAATTGTTACTTTCACCTTTGGTGAACGATCTTGAGGCATATGCTACTGGGAGTTGGTATCCATTGTACTCTTGACTTAGTACAGCACCGCATGCGAATTTGCTTGCATCGGTGGTTATACAGAATTGCTTCTGAAAGTCTGGATACTGCAGAATATTAGGGCTTAAAAGAGATTGTTTTAAGTATTATAATGCCTTGCCATTATCTATAGTCCATTCAAAAGGGGTATTTTTTTTTACAGAGTCTCGTTAAGAGCCTTGAATGCTCAGCAAAATTTGGAACAAATCGTCTGTAATAGTTGCAGAATGCAACGAACCGCTTTACCTCATCGGCATTTTTGGGAATTGGATAGTCTAATATAATCTGAAATTTGCTATCATCTCGAAGAATGCCTTGGTCTATTCATTTGTGACCTAAGTATGTCACTTCGTGACTGAAAAATGTGCACTTATCAGGATGTAATTTTACACGTTTTAAATACATCTGTTAAATTTCTCAACATATGCGATTCTGAACGGCCCAATACAACTAGATCATCCATATACAAGAATGCTTGCGTTGGGGTTAACCCAGAAAACGCAATAGTCATCATTCTTTGAAATGAGTTTGGGGCTATCCTTAGGCCATAAGGAAGACGTTTGAATCAGTATGAACCTTTGTCAGTTGAGAATGATGTAATGTCTCTGGAACTTTCATCTAATTCAATTTGATGAAATCTTGACTTTAAATCTAGGCAAGAAAAATATTCATTCTTGGC
Organism: Platycheirus albimanus; assembly: GCA_916050605.2. NCBI lineage: Eukaryota > Metazoa > Arthropoda > Insecta > Diptera > Syrphidae > Platycheirus > Platycheirus albimanus. Next base: position 201,913,962 of record OU696696.1, read on the forward strand.
AACGGGAATTTATCTGCAATTAGTTTTTTGTTTATACTCCGATAATCCACTACTAATCTCAACCGTTTTTGGGTATTACCCGGTAAAGATTTTTTCGGTACCAACAGTATTAGACTATTGTACTCTGATGCGGACGGTTCCACTATATCGTCTCGTATCAATTTATCAACTTGTCTTGTGATCTCACCTTTATGAGCATGCGGTATTCTATAGTTTTTGATATATGTTGGTTCGTCGGTTTTTAAACGAAGCTTTTGTTTATAAAAGTTGTTAATCGTTATTTTGTCTGTTTCGAGCGCAAATATATCAATATACTCCGTGCAGAGTCTTTGTAAATCAGACTTTATGAAGGCTGGAAAATGTTTGGACAATTTTTGCAATTTAACATCATCGTTTCGGGAATTTTGTATTGATATGTTTTCATAGTCGTTTAGACTTTCTGTTTTCAACATTACATTATGTATCAATACATTTTCATTTGCTGTGTTTATTACACGGACAAATACTTTTGCAATTTTTGCAATTGTATTTGCCACATATATATGTTATATGTTGACCTGTTTGATAACTTCAGATCTTGCCGGTAATGCTATTGCATTATTAGTTGGCGAGCAAGACTTTGATATTTCAATTTCGCTAAAACCATCTTGTCTTAGTACCAGAAAATCTTGGTTTCTGTCAAAGTTAAGTGAACAATTATATGTCTTGACAAAATCGAGCCCAATTATTCCATCAGATGGAATTGGAAAATCATCACTAACAACATGAACATCATGAGCTTTTAGTAGATTTTCAAATTTTAGGTCAGTGTGAACTTTTCCTAGAGTATTAGTTATTCCCTGACCTATGCCGTGTAGGCTTGTGGTTTCATATGTGTTAAGAGTATGCAATTGATCAATTTGTCCTTTTTTTACTATAGAAATATCCGCGCCCGTGTCGACTATGAATGTTGTTATATTATTATTTAATGTAGTCTTTAATGCTACGAATGATGTTAAGTTTAGTCTAATATTATAGATTTTACTGCATATTTTCGTGTTTTCTAATAAGTACTTGGGGTTAGTTCGTTTTCCGTAACCTGTTGTTTAATTCTGACGTTCCTATTGCTGTTATATGCAATTTCGTTGTTATTTCTGTGCTGGTTATAATAATTTCTATTGTAACGGTTGTTATAATTTCCGCGTCTACGTCCACGACTTTCGCCGCGTCCGCGAAAGTTATTATTTCGATTGTTTATTATAATAATTTTGTCTATCCCGATCATTTCTTAAATGCAGTATTGCATTTGGCTGGCCATAGGCTTCAGTACAACAGTTCACGAATTTTGCGACTGCTTCATTCATGTTGTTGAACTAACCGGACTCCAAAATAAGTTTAACCTTATCATTGTTGGAGTTCTTGATCATGGCTTTTATGGCAGCCTTGGTGGAATAAGTCTCAGCTAATTGAGGCATTAGTCCGTCTGAAATATAAGCGTTTTATAATTTTTTTGTGAGGTCTTCAACCTCTTTTGCATATGTATTCGCCGGTTTAGAGCTTTGGCGGACGTTTATCAACTTGGCAGTGATGACGTCTACCGATTCACCTTTTACTGTAGTTTTTAATTTTTTAACTACTTCTGTTACTGTTGTTTCTGAACCAGATATCAAATTTATAGCAGTTCCCTTTAGCTTTGTTTTATTAGATTAATAGCAACGATGGCATTGCCATCGTTTATGCTTTTAATTAATTCTAACGCAGCTAAGAAGCTTTGCAGGTCGTCTGCGTTTCCAAAGAAATCCGGAAGGATTTTCGATGCAATATTTAAAAATTCTACAGGTGTTTGCGGCATTTTGTTTGTACTTAAGATATCGGTTTTAGTGTTAGTATTTTCTGGGTTAGTTGTGGTGTCTATATCTATTGTTATTTTCTCATGGAGCGAAACAGGTATTTTTAAGTCTACTGAGTGTCGTGATGCTGCTCTAGAGACTTTGTCTCTGCAGTCATTAAAAATTTCATGAGCTTTGTCTTTATGTTGATTGGTTAGTTTTGAGTAATTAACGTTTAGTAGTACTCTAATGTTTTCTAGGCTGTTACCAATATATCTAAGTGTTTGTTTAAAGTTTCTCTACCTATAGGTCTATCTTGGTAGATGCACTTATAGGATTTAATGAGTTCTTCTTTATTTTGTCGCACTTTGTCGACAATTTTTAGCCATTCCATTTAATTTGGCAATGGCCTTATGATAAGGAAAATTAAAATTTAAGCAAGAAGGATAAGTTTTCTTATATAATTTTCTTTTCAATTAAATTTGGGCAAGAGACTGAGCTCTTGCCATGTATGTTTTCTTAATGTGTTTTTTGTGTATGGTGTAAAGTTTTATAGCTAAATGGGCAGCCAACAGTGCAATGATTATAATGAGGCACACTTCTGTATTTGATTTTTGCGTAATTACATCCACCTCATTTATAACATTCGCACTTGGCGTTTCTATTTTGGATTGTTGCTTGCCCATTATTAAATGTTATTTAAATTAGTTTTCAATTGGAATCGGTTTATAGACAGAAAAAAAAATTAAGATAAATGTTTAAGTACTCGTAGTTTTATGTAAAATATACGTAAATAAGTAATATTTGTAGGTATGTCTAAATTTTTAATTTATTAAAGTTTTTCAAATGTTTATTAAATTTTGCTTTTAAGTTGTAAGATAGAGAAACTTATCTTAAATGTAGTACTTGTGTACTTGCTCTGCTACAGATGCGATTAGCGGGAAATGCTGTCGTTGTCCCGCGGAGTCCTTCGGTGCGACCTGCTAATAACACTGTCGCTGTCCCTCGGTGCGACCTGCTAATGTCACTGTCGTCTTATTATTGTTACACTTTCCGATCACATCATATCTTAATTTTCAACTGATTTTATGAGGCAGACATGTTCGAATTGTTTTATGCACTTAGCTCAATTAGTAGTTTAAACAATGTGTTCGTTTAGGGTTTATTTAATTTTTTTTTTATTTACGCGGTGGCAGTCGGTGTTCCGTTTTTAAATATTAGTTTCACACTTGCTTTTTCTCTTCGGTTTTCTTTTAATTATAGTGAATATATTTTCTATTTTCTTCTTTTTTTTATTTGTGAATGTAGGTACGTACACGCGATTGTTTTTTTTTTAATTTTTTTTTTCATTTTGACTGCACACTATTACAAAACGAACAGCACAACAAAATCTGGCAAGATCGCCATGATATGTAAAAAACATTCCAAAAACCACGTCTATTCCGTTTTACTTCTTTATTTAATCTGACTTTTATTTTCCTTATGCGGCTATGCCGCTAACTCTAAATTCTCCCGCACTCGCAGAGTATGGTTTCCAATGACGGGCAAATAAGTTACTTGTGGACGATCGGAATGTGCTATTTCAGCAGCATTGTTTGTTCGCATGGTTTCCGATGACCAACAGCTTATTTGCAGGTGGGGTTGGAATTTGTAAGAAAGTGCAGTGCATACAATATTCGCACTACAAACGTAACGGTTGTATGGCAGGTACCGTTATTTTTGGAGCTAAGAACAATTCAATTTCCCCTCTGTACAATACCTAAAAAAGTCTATATACCAAGTTTAAGGCAATTCGGTCCACCCGTTTGGGCTGTAGGTCTCTGTACATACAGACAGACATACAGACAGACAGACAGACATACAGACGGAAACATTTTTTAGACTATCTTTATTCGTCTTCGCTATCATCGTAATGTCAGGTTTGATTGTTATCTCAAAACTTTTTTTTTCGACGAATGCATAACTTGCCTTATACAAGTTAACACGATCGCTTAATCGTAAACATCCGCCAAGCCACACATTGTCGTCGTCGTCAACAACAAACCATGCTGACACGGCTGCTTCTTTAAACGAAGCAGATAAGTGTCAAGAACCGACGACGGGAAGGAGGAAATGCGATATCTTGCACAAGCTGCAAGTTATCGATTGCATTGAGGGTCAATAATTTTAAGTTGATGTTTTATTGTGTCAGTCTTTTAACGAGTTTCAACATAAATAAAGATAATAATTAAATTCTAACGAATTGTATCACTTATTACTGGCGCCCTACGTGGAAGAATCTTTTGAAAATTTAAACAAAATCAACTGGAATCAAACAACTGAACTAAAAATCATCTGTATTCATCAATCACGATCATTAAGAATTATTTTCTTTTACGTAAGAATGTAAGAATTTATTTGTACTTTGAATATTTTTATTTGTAAAGCTTGCAAGTGTTGTTTTTTTTAATTTTTTTTTTTGAGTGCTTCTATTGATTTTTTTTTTTTTAGTAATATTGAAATTAGTTAAACTGCATACGAGTATTCTTAACGGTTAATGAGTGAACCTGAACATATTGAAACGCTATTAGAAAAGTTTAATTACTTACGAATAGGAGAAACAATAGAAAAAAAAATGAATGCTAAAGATTTAAAAGTATTAGTAGAATCCGCAGTCAGTGGTGCCCTTCACGCCCAAAGAGTAGATTTTGAACAAAAACTAAGTGATGCAGTGAAAAATTTAACAGTAACACAAACAAATCTGAAGTTGAAATTTTTAAAGAAATTGAAATTGTGGAAGGTAAAAAGTGTGAAGAGTGTCTTGACATAGTTAAATCTCTCCCAGAGTTTGAGGGCAAACAGGGCACTTATGTCTCTTGGCGTCAAGCGGTTCACTCCGCTTACAAAGTTTTCGCAAAATACGATGGTAGTTCTAGACATTACCAGGCTGTTGGAATAATAAGAAATAAAATAAGAGGCCCAGCCGATGTTGTTCTGGCTTCATTTAATACAGTTTTAAATTTTTAAGCTATTATAGCTAGGTTAGATTTTACGAACGCTGATGTACGTCCGATTTATTTAATTGAGCAAGAGCTCAGTACATTGCGGCAAGGAAACCTTACCGTTCTAGAATATTATGACGAAATTGAAAAGAAACTCATTCTCCTAACAAACAAAACGAATATGTCATATGACAGTGCATTAGCCATTGCTTTTAATGAAAAGTATAGAAGAGACGCTTTTAGGGTTTTCATATCTGGGTTAAAAAAACCTTTGAGTGATGTTCTGTTTTCGGCCCGTCCGTCTGATATGCCTACTGCTTTAGCTTTGGCACAAGAAGTTGAAGCAAACAATGAAATTTATTTGTTTGCGGCGAGCTATGCAAAATATTCTGAAGAAAAACCTCTAATGTCCGGGTTCAAACGATCGCCGAACCGTTACCAAAACAATAATGACAGTAATAACCTTAATTATAGCAGCCAAACTAATAAGCAGGGCAAAAACCCATATTTCAACAAAAGGCAGAGTTATGAATTGGAACTTAACAGTTCTAAAGTCCCCAGCAGTTGTGAAAAAATGGATGTTGATCCAACATCATCACGCCTACGGCAATTTAATAGCTATCAACAACAAAATAGTAACGATTCCTATGATCAAGGCCAAGAACAACGGAATAAAAGGCCAAGTAGCTCCCAAAGACAATCGGGACAGCGCCGCCAAAGAGTAAATTACTTACAAGAAAATCCTCCACGGAATAATGAAGGTGACTATGAAGCCACAGCCGCGTTACAGGCCGATGAAGTGGAAGCTGAGGATTTTGATTACGTAAATTTTTTTAGGGGAAACTCCCAACTACCGTTTATTCAAAAAACAGTAGGAGGGAGGTTAGTAAAGTTTTTAATTGACACAGGTGCCTCGAAAAATTACATTAGGCCATTAAGAGAGATAAAAAGTTTACTGCCAGTAGACAAACCTTTTTTAGTAAAATCAATACATGGTTTTAACTACATATATCGAACTCAAATGTTTTATAAATATTTTAGGGACAAAAAGCACTTTTTTTATTTTACCCAACCTGTCAACATTTGACGAAATTATTGGTCTTGACCTATTAACTCAAGTTAATGCCACAATTTGCTTAAGACAGAATTTAATTCGCTTCAATTCAGGGTTGGAAACTATTCTGTTGCATAAATGCGACAATGTGAACTTAACGAAAGTAGAGGACATTAAGGTTCCATCATCCGTTAGCACAGATTTTAAGAATATGATACGTAATAGAATAAAAACATTTGCAGATTCAAATGAATCTTTGCCGTATAACACCAACATCGTTGCCACAATTCGTACAGTAAGCGAAGACCCCATTTACTCAAAATTTTACCCATATCCTATGGGTGTGACAGATTTCGTAAATAATGAAATTAAGGATGTTCTGAAGAACGGCATTGTTAGACCGTCAAGGTCACCTTACAACAATCCCATTTGGGTAGTTGATAAAAAGGGAACAGATGATTTGGGCAACAAAAAGAAACGTTTAGTAATGGACTTTCGGAAGCTCAACCAAAAAACCATAGACGATAAGTATCCTATCCCAAATATTGCAACGATTTTGTCAAATTTAGGCAAGGCACGATTTTTTACAACCCTAGACTTAAAATCAGGGTTTCACCAAATTGAATTAGCGGAACGGGATCGGGGAAAAACTGCCTTTTCCGTTAACGGCGGAAAATATGAATTTTGTCGCCTTCCGTTTGGGTTAAAAAATGCGCCCAGTATTTTCCAGCGGGCTATAGATGACATCCTTCGTGAACAAATTGGAAAAAATTGCTATGTTTACGTCGATGACGTAATTGTTTTCTCAGAAACTGAGAACGAACATGTCAAGGATATTGATTCTGTTTTAAAAAAATTGTATGAAGCGAACATGAGGGTTTCACGAGAAAAATCAAACTTTTTTAAGACGGATGTAGAGTACCTAGGCTTTATTGTGTCAAGGGACGGTATAAAAACTTGCCCTGCTAAAGTGGAGGCGATTAAAAATTACTCACAACCTTCTACACTCTTTGGAATAAGATCATTTCTAGGCAGTGGCGGATCCACGGGGGGGGGGGGTTTTCGGGTCCGGACCCCCCCCATGGGATCATATACTTTCAAATTTTATGCTTTTATTGGGTATGTTGGTGAAGTTGAAACACAAAGTTATTAATAAAAATTCGTAATTTATTGAATGTTTTACACAAATTTTAATTTATTTTCGAATAATAAATGCAATAGAAGATAATTACGAAGAAGATAATTACGAAGATAGTCAATATGACCGATCAAGAAAAAATATATGATCCACAAACGGTTCTAGTCACTCTTCAATTTTCGAAGCTTTTCAAAAAACTTTCTGAGAATTTCGTCTTCAGTCAAAGTTATGCGATGATGAATGTTCAAAGATGCAAGACCATTGAGACGCTCTTGACCCATCGTGTTTCTCAGATAATCTTTCATTCTCCTCAAAGTCGAAAATGATCGTTCTGGAGTTGCTGTGGTCACGGGTATCACCGCCAAAACTCGTAGGATTTTGTTGACGTTTTTGAAAGTTCTGTCATATATGATCTGCAAAAATTCCATCTATTTAGATTTTCAATGGATATTATTTATTTTACTTTGTTCCAAATTGCACCAAAAAAATTTCTTACTCAATTAATTGTCAATAAGTCGTCTATTAGTGATTTTTCTCTGATTCTTTTAAATTGAAAATTTTTTTTTTTTGAAATTAAATAGAAAATAAATGATAATCTATTAGTATTATAATCAATCAGATTTTTTGGTACAATATATGAGAAACCTGGCATTATTTTTTAGCCAAAAATGATCTGAATTTGGGAGATACTCACTGCTAATGCATCAAGTGCATTTTCGATGTTTTGATTGCAGATCCGTTGTCTCCACATTTTGACTTCTGAAATAAAATTACTCTCGGAACAATCCAGTATTTCTTCGTAAAATTGGTAGAGGCTTGCACATTTCTTCTCGTCGAATTCTTGTTTGAGGAATAGCTGTCCAAAACTTTGAAAAACTGTTTTGTGTTTTTCGAACCGACTCTGAAGATGAGAAATGTAGGTGTCGAGAAATGGGATGTAAAATGCGATTTTGTAATACTCTTCAACTGTTTTCGCTTCAACGTTGCAACGATTTTTTTGTCGACTGCATCGACGAGGCATTTTCATTTCAATCTCGTACTCCGAACAAATTTCAGAAACTTTTTGATAAACAATGTGGAAGCATGAATCCATGTTTTCACGCTTTTCCTTGAAGTCGTTCAAAGCATCATCAGCCAATTTCGTGGCCTCTCCCAGATCTTGATTTTTCAATTGCAATTCTCGACTCAATGGCAAAACGATGGAATTAATTGATTCCATAATATGACAGGAAATTTGGAACTCGATTGTGAAAATCGCTGTCAAAAGTTGAGATGCTGCCCGTGAAGTTTCTCGATCCTTCCACGTTTTTATTTCTTCCAACGCTTCAATAACAGCCGGTTGAAGTTCGACGTATCTTGATACAGCTTCATGAGACTGAGCCCATCTTGTAGGACAAATGGACTTCAATTTTTCTTTTCTTCGCTCACTTTTCTCTGTCATTTTTGAAATTTCGTTCTTCAAGATGCTTTGTCTCTTGGGCCAGTGAAAAAATGCTTGAATTGCTCCGATAGTTCCCAACGCGTTTTTGATACCAGATACTTCGCAAGCTGCATTGATGGTCAAACTGAAGCTGTGTGCGGCGCAATGCACATAAATTGCGAGAGGAAAATGAGACCTCAAATAAGCCTGTGCTCCATGAAATTCGCCACTCATTGCCGGAGCTCCGTCGTATCCTTGGCCGTACATGAATGAGCAATCCACGCCGATATCGGTCAGATAATTCCTGATGGAATTTGCCAGAGCTTGTCCAGAAACGTCAGTGACGGGAACGAATCCGAGGAAATCCTCACAAATATTTGTTTGTGAATCCAAGTATCGTGTGCAAATAGAAAATTGCTCTATGCTTGAAATGTCAGTCGATTCGTCGGCTAAAACTGAGAATCCTTCCGATTGATTTATTCGATCAACGATTTTTTTCTGATCAATTCATGACAAGTTGCGATAATTTCATTCTAAATGGTTTTGCTCAAATATGTTGAATTTTTCGGAGCAGACAAAAGGTTTTTCTTGAGTGTTTCGTCACCTTCAGCTCGATACCGTAAAATTGCACGAAAGTTTCCTTGGTTCGAATATTTTCCATCAGTTTTATCATCCGCGTCAGGTTCCTCTTCATTATACAAACATCCATCGTCTCTATGGCCACGAAGTGCAATTCCTTGACGTCCACACAAAACTATTGCACTTACTATGGGTTTCAGTCGTTCGTAATTTTCTTCTTTAGTTTTTTCTTTCTGCTTATCGAGTTGTTCATCAATAGATTTAGTTTTGCCGAGCTGAATATCGCGTAAATGTTCAAAAGAAACGATGGATTTTTTATGGTAATCAAGTTTTTCGTGGTTCCGAAAAGTTTCTTTCGCGTGCTTCCAAGTGTTGAACGGCTTGTTGATGAGTTTCCCCAGACGTACGTCGCATATTCCACCGGTTTTCACGCCAAAAGCTATGCAGCACTTACAATATGCGCCATTTTCTTTCGCAGAATATGCCAACCAGTGAAATTCCTCAAGCCATTTTCTTTGAAAAGATAAATTTTTGGCAGTTGATGTCGGGAACGAAAAATTAGCTGGTGGCACCCACGAGTCGTCGATAATGTTCAGGATTTCACTCGCGTTTCTTGTATTTGAAGCATTAGACGTGGCTAGAGCGATGTCGTTTTTGAATGGAAGCAATTCTTGTTTGTTTTGAACTGACGTATCTTCGGAAGTCGATTGTCCTCCAGTCTCCGGTGGATTTTCTTCGAGGTTAAGCTTCTCTGCATTTTTAGTCTGTGTCAAAAAAATATGGTTAGCTAAAACCTAATGAGAATCTTCACTTTTTTTGAAATTATAAATTATATGAATACATTGTGCAAAAATAGTAGCTTTTCCGATATACTTATCATTTTTTTATTGCAATTTTTCTTACCTGTTTTTCCTTTTTCTTTGTTTCTGGTTCTGATTCTGAATCAAGGCGGGTGAAATAGGAAAACAATGTCCTCTTCATATTGTGAGGCGTGTTTTCTCAGTAAGAGAACTTGAAACACAGATTAGTTTAAATGGGAGATGGTAAACCGAGCTGTCTAACTGACAATGTCTACAAGCTGCGGTCAAAGTTTTCTAGTATTTTCGTGGTGAGTTTAAGAAAAACGAGTTTGCCAATTTGAAAATTCAATCTAGCAATCTACGCTAAATTTGAAATTGCGAAAACAAACAAAAGAGAACTGTAAAAATATAAAAATCCCACCTCATCTCTTTGTTTTTGTATTTTTCATGTACAAGGAAGAAAATTAAATGAAAGAAAATGAAAATTGCGGGATCTAGGGAGTGAAACGTAAGTCAGTTTCCAATCTCCTTTTGTCTCTGACTTAAAAAGAGATTTTTTTCACTTGAAATTATACTAACCACTTGTCAACTTCGGCATGTTTACACAATGCGTGTTGAAAGAAACAAAGAAATAATTAAAATACGCTCAAACACGCTCATAGACGGCGCAAATATCAACAGAAAAACTTAAAGAAAAATCGCACGGCGCTGTCATCGCGACTAGGTTGGCGCGCAGTTTGAATTTGCGAACAAACTACATGCACTGCCATAACGACTGGACAGCACCAATGGCTTTTCTATTTTCTATAACACGGTAGTCCAGCCGTTATGGTGACCTGTATATACGTGGTAATAATGCATATATCTCAAGGAAAAAATGTCTACCCCCCCCCCCTAAAAAAATTTTGGACCCACCCCTTATCAAAATCCTGGATCCGCCACTGTTTCTAGGTCTAGCTAGTTACTATAGATGCTTTATAAAAGATTTCGCATCAATAGCTTAGCCACTTACTAATTTTTTAAAGGGTGAGAATGGCAAAATAAGTGGTAATCAATCAAAAAAAAATTAAAATAGAATTAAGAGGGAAAGAACTCCAAGCGTTTAATAAGTTAAAAGAAATTTTAGCGTCAGAAGACGTCACATTGCTTTATCCAGACTACACGAAGCCTTTCGATCTTACGACGGACGCTTCGTGACATGGTCTTGGAGCGGTTTTATCACAAAATGGAAAGCCTATAACAATGATTTCAAGAACACTCAAAGATAAAGAGTTGCAATTTGCAACAAATGAAAGAGAACTGTTGGCCATAGTGTGGTCATTAAAAAATCTACGTAATTATCTCTATGGAGTGAAAACTCTAAACATTTTTACGGACCATCAACCTCTTTCGTTTTCGGTTTCAGATAAAAACACAAATGCGAAAATTAAGCTCTGGAAGGCTTTTGTAGACGAGCATAATGCTCAAATATTTTACAATTACATATGTCGCTGACGCACTTTCGCGACAAAATATTCATGCATTGGAGAATGAGGCGTTTTCTGATGCCGCCACAATTCACAGCGAATTATCCTTGACTTATGTAATCGAAACCACTGATAAACCTTTAAATTGCTTCAGAAATCAAATAGTTATAGTGGAAGCCCCAATCGCTTCAACCCGTACATTTATAATATTTGGTAAGAAATCTAGACATTTCATTAATTTCGCAGAAAGAAATACATTGATAAATACTTTAAAAAACGTGATTAAAATAGATGTCGTCAACGTAATTCATTGCGACCTGCCAGTTCTAGCTTTTATTCAACACAATTTAGTCGATTTATTTCCATCAACAAAGTTTTGGCATACTAATAAATTTGTGTTAGATATATTCGACCCGAATGAACAGAAAGAAATCATAGTTACCGAACACAACCGAGCACATAGAGCAGCTCAAGAAAACGTTAAGCAAATCCTTTGTGCCTATTTCTTTCCAAAAATTACAAAACAGGCAAATGAAATTGTAGCAAACTGTAAAACATGTTCAAAGTCGAAGTACGATCGGCATCCAAAAAAACAATTGATTGGCAAGACACCAGTCCCCTCGTATGCTGGAGAAATGCTTCACGTTGACATATTCTCCACGGATAAAACATGTTTTTTACTTGCATTGACAAGTTCTCCAAATTTACGGTTGTGATGCCAATACCATCACGTACAATAATAGATGTAAAAGTTCCAATCCTGGAGATAATGAACATCTTCCCAAATATAAAACAAATCTTTTGTGACAATGAGGCTTCTTTAAAATCCGAGACAATTAGGTCAATTTTGCTCAATCATTTTAATGTTGACATAGTAAATGCTCCGCCCTTACATAGTACATCCAATGGTCAGGTAGAAAGGTTTCACAGCACTCTTTTAGAAATTGCAGGATGTCTTAAACTTGACAGAAAAGTTGAAGATACAGTCGAGTTAATACTATTAGCAACAGTAGAATACAATAGGACAGTCCATTCTGTTACGAACCAAAGACCAATTGATGTCATACACTCGTCCCCAAAGGATTTTAGAGAAAAAATTAGAAATAAAGTTCAAAAGGCCCAAGAATTTCTGTTGCAAAAAGAAAATGAAACAAGGCAGAACGAATTTTCAGTGTAGGAGAAAAAGTATTAGTAAAAACAAATAGACGATTAGGTAATAAGTTAACTCCATTATACGTTGAAGAGAGAGAGTAGAAGCCGATTTAGGAACAACGGTTCTAATCAAAGGGAGGGTGGTCCATAAGGACAATCTAAAATAGAACTTTAATTATTTTATATTTGTGCAATTAATCTTTCAGGATTCTCCTATTATTTATGATGACAACAGTCGTGGCTAAATTAACGGATTACACCGGTTTTAACTATATTCCAATACTAGGTAGACGGGGATGTAATTGTCTGGGAGGTTAACGGATACTTACAACAAATTTGACTGCCTTTAAGCAAATAATAAAAGAATCAAAAAATATCACTGAGCTGTTCCCTCCACAATCTCATATAGGAAAAGTTCTGGAATTGGACCTTAAGCACTTAGAAACACTTTTCATGAGTATAGGTATCCACCATAGAAGCACAAGGAGTTTAAATTTCTTAGGCACAGGTTTGAAAATTGTAGCTGGCACCCCTGACTTCGATAAATAAATCTAAATCTTTGAGAAAATTAAATTCAATCAGTACCAATTCATTGATTCCAACAATAGACAAGCAGTAATAAACACAAAATCTCAGGAGCAAATTAATAGGCTAACGGACACCGTAAAAAATATTTTGGCTAATTCAAAAAAATCAGAAATCGACACCGTTCATGTTTATGAAATCTTGTTAGCAAGAAATAGAATGCTTATTTCAGAAATTCAAAATCTTATGCTCTCTATAACACTTGCAAAGCTCAAAGTCATAAACCCAGTAATTTTAGATGCTGATGACTTAAAAGTCATAATAAACGATGCATTTTTTAATGTAATGCTCTCTATAACACTTGCAAAGCTCAAAGTCATAAACCCAGTAATTTTAGATGCTGATGACTTAAAAGTCATAATAAACGATGCATTTTTTAATGTAAGTGTCAAAAGTAAAGGTTTTGCAAAATGATTATATTTTACATTTCATAATTAATTATCCTAGACCTAAGATAGTTTGTAAGAAGGTAATAATCTACCCAGTTGCTCATAACGGCAATATTTTATTCTTCAATGGAGATGATGTGTTGGCAGAATGTGGAAGACAAGTGCTGGCTGTTGAGGACTGCAACGTAGCAACAACCTTGACATTTTGCAAGGAATTACCGAGCGAGACATGCGCTCAACAATTACACTCTGGAGACATGGCTCATTGCAGCACACAGCCAGACCATCGGAAATCCGTGTTGGTTATTGATGATGGCATAGTTATAATAAACAACAGAAATGCCAGAATAAGGGAGGCGAATGATTTTGAGACGGACATCAACGGGACGTATTTGCTGACTTTTGATGATGCTGTGTGGATCAATGGGTCCAAATTTATCAAATTTGCACAAGCTGCAAGTTATCGATTGCATTGAGGGTCAATAGTTTTAAGTTGATGTTTTATTGTGTCAGTCTTTTAACGAGTCTCAACATAAATAAAGAAATAATAATTAAATTCTAACGAATTGTATTACTTATTACTTACATAGTACCTATAATTGCAAGTAAAATAAAATGCACGACTGGGTCGCACGAACTTGCTCTTATGTTCAATAAATTGCGTAGTGGCTGCATATTATTGGATATTAAAAAAAATTAAATAATTTCGAAAATTCTTTTCTTTTTTAAATTAGTTTAAGAGTTTTCTCGGAAAAACTAAGTATGCAATAAAATTTCAAAGCTATACGTCAATTTAGGAAAAAAAAATATTGAAAATCGTTGGAGCAGTTTTTTTTTTAAAAGGTTATTTTTGAAAAACTTTTTTAAAAAAATATTTTGAAATTTATTTCAGTATGCAAATATATGGCAATCTGTAGTTTACATTTGCAAAATAATTTAAAAAAAAATCAATGCACCCGTTTCCAACATATTTCGAAAACCAAAAATTTTTTTGAAAACATTATAAAAAATCAAAAAAAAAAGTTTTTGAAAATTTTTAAATGTCATATTAAAAAAATTATGAATGACTTTCTGTGGCCAAAATTTTATTGAAATCGAATGTATAGTTTACGAGAAAATTTGATTTGAAAATACTGGTTCTATGAGAGGTACCGTTATTAGACAAATTTTGAAAAAAAATTTTAAACCAAAAGATAAATTTTCTTACAAAAATAGCATTCTGAAAGTTTTATCAAAACCGTTAGAGCCGTTTTTGAGACAATCAATTTTTGTCTTCAAGATTGTATGGCAGGTGCCGTTATTTTTGGACCTAGAGCAAAAATTAAAAATATGTTCCGAGGGACGGCCAAATAAATCCTAAATACCAAATTTGAAGCAAATCGGCCCACCCGTTCAGCCTCCAGAGGCGCGAACAGACATACAGACAGACAGACAGACAGACGGACGGAATTCCCAGACCCACTTTTTTCGACTTCTCCATCATCGTAATGTCATGTGTGATTGTTATCTCAATTTTTTTTTTCTGCACGAATCCATAACTTGCCTTATAGTACCTATAATCGCAAGTAAAAGGAACTGATTTGAGATTTTTCACCGAGATTGACTCCACCCCTCCACCGCAACATGTTTTGTTTTATTTTAAAGTTGCATGTTGCATCGAACGAACATTTTAACAAAACGCTTTATATTCATCTCTATGACTGCGGTATGGTGGTTCGGTTGTTGTTGTGGCAATAAGATTTGTGTATTTCTGTATCTTTCATTTAATAAGCGATAAAGGTGTTAAGTCAACGCTCAAGGACGTTCTTGTTTATATTTTTTTTCTTTTTTCTTTTATCTATATATCCAAAAATGTAAAGATAAACATTTTTTTGTTTTCTTACGTTTAATAATTTTTTTTTTTTTTTGCAGTTTTAATTTTTTACTTATCGATATTTTTTAATTCTTTCTCAAGATTGCGAAGTGCTTTTCTTTTGTTATAGTTTTAAGTAAGAAATTAAATTTTAATTAATAAAAAGCATTAATTAGAAAACGAAATGCACAATTTTTTGCTTTCTACTTTCTTTTTAATTTTTTTTTCAAAATTTCTTATTTTAAAAATAATTTTTTTTTGTTTATTTTTCAAATTAAAATTTTTTATTACTTTTTGCGCTTTTTATTTATTTTATTTTTAATTTAGAATTCATTTTTAATTATTAAAAAAGCATAAGGAAGAAGAAAATTAAATTCGGAATTTTGTTCTTTCTATTATCTTATTTTTTTATTTTTCAATTCTACTGGTCTACCATTCAAAATAATTTTTTTAAAAACAATTTTTTTTATTTTTTTTTTTAAAGTTTTCATATTTAAATTTTTTTTGGTTTTTAAGTTTTTATATTTTGTTTTTTTTTTTTTTTTTGGTGTACCGATTAAATTTTTGTTTGTATTTTTTTTAAAGTTTTTTAATACATACATAAAATACTTTTAGCATATACAAAATTTTATGCTTGTAATATTTTAAGCTTCGGGTGTTGCTTCAGCACCTTTTCAGACGCTGTAAGCCTTGCACTCTTCCAAATACAAAACTTTTTTAGCAGAACAAGAATAATATAATGTAGAATTTTTATGTGGTGAGAACTACAAACATTTTCGTTTAAAAACCAAAAAGAAAACCTTGGAATCCTATTTGTTTCTTGAATAAATTTTTCTTTAATTGCTATTTTAATTTTTTTTAAAGTGTGGAGTGCTGCCGATAACTTTCTTAAAAACTTATGGATTTCAAAGAAAAGGTCAGTTGGAGCAATTATACTACCAAATTGTGTTTTTTT
Organism: Platycheirus albimanus; assembly: GCA_916050605.2. Taxonomy (NCBI): domain Eukaryota; kingdom Metazoa; phylum Arthropoda; class Insecta; order Diptera; family Syrphidae; genus Platycheirus; species Platycheirus albimanus. The sequence continues at coordinate 201,930,141 of OU696696.1, forward strand.
TTGAAATTTTTGTGGAAAAAAATGTTTCGGAAGACTTTTTCATTTTAATAGATAACACGCGAATGGAATAGACGTAGAGCTCCGCAAGAAAAAAGTGCTATTCAGATTTCATAAAGCCAAGAAAAGTTATATTAGAAGCATAGACTAAAAGTTATACGAAATAGTGTAAATCCACGCAATACAAACTAAAATCACAAGAGAATATAAGTTTGTTTTTTCTAAGTTATATTTGTCTTAATATAATCGTAAAGATGGCTAGTGGAAATAGTACTCAAGAGCGTCAGAGAAGACTGAGGTCTGAGGTCTGAGAAAGCACCGATTTCTTCTCCCCGGACCTTGCAATCACAAAAGACTACAATTTCAATCAGATCAGTATGATATGTGATTGAATTATTGAAACGCGGCTTAATAATTTCACAAAAAACATCAGTGAACCTATTGTGCAGCAAATTGAGGTTGAAATAGACTTATTACATAATAAACTTTCAGAACGCCTCCTATCTATTGAAAATGAATTTAAAGCCAAAATTAAAGCTGTCGAACTAAAATTTAAAGAACGGTATAGCTCTATCAATAAGTCAGTTCTCTAATACAATGCTAAAGTCACTCAATGCGAAGCCAAGTGTAATGCCATCGACGCTCTTCACGAACAGCTGTCACAAATGCAGTTGCAGGCGCAATCCTACGAGAATGATAACAGTCTCTTAAAAAAAACAAATTCATGCAATAGCCAGGCAAAGCATAGCTTTAGATGTGGTTCTACATGGAATTCTCTCCACAGAGACTGAAAATCTTGTTGACATTTTCCATAAACTGTGCACAACTCTCAAACAAACAACATCAATACCTCTGCACATCTTCGGCACAACACCTACAAATAGATCGACAAACAGCTCCATAATCGTAAAGCTACCTCATGCACGCACAAAGAAACAACTAATTTAATTAATGCTGCTGCAGTGTTCTTCAAAACAAACAATAAATCTTTTTCTCTTACTGATCTCGGTTATGATAGTGATAGCAACAGGTTTGTGAGAGTCTATGACAGTCTGACCAAACAAAATCATTTCATTTTTAAAAGAGCAAATGAGTACAAAAGAAACAACCGCTTGGCCGCTCGCACTCTGTTTTCACAAAAGACGGAAGAATTTTTATTGAAATCTCTCTTGCAAGCCACCCCCTCTTCATCAACAACATTCACTCGTTGTCGTTGGAATCTGCAGTAAATGAAATAAAAAACAACCTGCGAAACAACCTTGCCCCAAACTGACGCTGCTGTTATGTCGCAAAATGCTTTGTTTAAAAATAATGTTAATCAGGTCAAACTAATGTAGTTTATGCTGTTCGGCAATATTAACATGGTAGCTACATATATGAACTTCACACGCGCCAGGTTAATTAAGCTGAATTGCACAGAGTGCATTGGCTTGGCTTGCTTTAAAAATATTGAATAAAGAAAGGACTGCTATTTTACCAAGCAAACGTGATGGTTATTCCTTCGGTTCGGTTCGGTGCATTAAATAAAAAGTTTAAAAATAAACATTTAACATTTTGGCGCAGCCGAGAAAAAGTGTATAAACTCCCATAAAAAGAAAAGTAAAAAAAAAAACAAATAAAAAAAAAAAGTGGAAAAGTGAATAAAACGAAATAAAAGAAACCAAAAGAAAATACTGACCGACTGATGAATAACAAAAATTAATTGTTGCGTGCAACGAGCACTCCACGCCTACCTATCCATCAAAATCTAAGAAGATTCTAAGAGAGAAAAGACTCTTTCTCTCTTGAAAACTCCAGTCCAACATTCTCGGAAAGTTCATCAGGTCAGTGGACTGAAGATAAAGAAGACAAGAGTAAGGACCTGGGAGAAGATCAACAGAAGGAACATCAAGAACAGGCAGAAGAAGTTGAAGAAGATCTGAAAGAAGAGCAACAGGAGGATCATCAACAACACGCAGAAAAGGTTGGAGAAGACCAGACAGAAGGGCGACAGAAAGATCATCAACAACAGGCAGAAGAGGTTGAAGGAGACCTGGAACAAGAGCAACATAAAGATCATCAACAACAGGCAGAAAAGGATAAAGAGCAATCGGAAAATCTATTAAAATAGTTTTGATTTCGTCTGGATCAGAGAGTAATTTTACTTTTGATGTAATTATAGAGGGTTTCTTATTGCTACAATCTTGTACTTTGGTTTGAACGTATGAGTTGAAGTTAAATTTAAGCACACAAATAGTCAGTATGAATAATCAAAACATACATTCTCTAATTTTCAATTTGGTTCCGTTATTTTCGGGCGACGCTGGCATTACCTTAACGTCTGATTTAGGAACTTTTATCTCTTGTTGCAAATGCGCAAACGATTCTCTAGTCACGAAGGAGGAACAAGATTTGTTTTTTATGTTAATTCCTCTTAGGCTTCGTGGTCGGGCACTGGACTTTGTCCAGGAATCTAGTTTTACTACAATCGACGAGCTCTTTTCGTTGTTAAAAAGTAAATATTTTGACGACAAGACTTACGTTGTGCTTACCAATGAGTTACGTTCAATGAACCAACTCCCCGGTGAAACTCTAATTAATAACCTTAACAGAATAAAATCTGCAATGGGAAGGTGTAAATTTAAGGCCCGTGAACAGTATGCAAAAGGTAAAGATGTTCTTGCAGAGGAAGAGGAGTTCAACGAGATCGCTCTCAACACTTTAGAGGTTGGAATATTAAACCCAAACCATAGATTTTTCCTTCTTCAAGACACACAAAATACACTTGAAGAAATTGATCCAAAGGTAAAATTTTTAGAACAAACGGAAAGCTATATGTTTCCTAGCAATTTTCATCCCAATAATTGCATAAATAATAATCTGAGTATGAACAATAGCCCGTACCATGACGTAAGCATTGACCAAACTTACATGAAAGTCAGAAAAAAATCCCAAATTACACCACTTCCAAATGTTCCTCATTATTCAAGAAATGTTGAGCCTTAATTCGCATAATGATAACATTAGTGCAATGCCCAGAGAAACGAATGTGCGACAGTACGGCCAATGCACTTTTTGTAAAAAAATGGTTCATAGCTACGCAGAATGTCGAAACTGAAAATCGACACCGTATTGCACCGACTGCAGAACATACGGGCACTCAACCCGGAATTATTCAAGAAAACCGAAACGCATTTTTATGAATGAAGTTAAGGTTGAGCAGAGTTGCAACTTTTGTTTACAAATAGGTCACAATGAAAACGATTGTTTAGCGAAAGCGGAATGGGAGACCAACGAACTTCGCAAACAGCTTTACAATCTGAGTTTGGGAAACTCCAAGGGAACAGTCGTCGACACCCCGACCAGTTCCCGAACCATGTAAACAAAGGGTACAACACATTTCTACATATAGTAAAACTTCCTTTAACTATATGTAGAAATGGAAATGTGAGACTTATTGTCGATACAGGTGCTCAGGTTTCGCTGCTAAAAAAAATTTATCTTGAGAGATAATGTAGAATATTTTTAGTTTTAAAGATCTGGGAGTAAACTTTACCCCAGACTTGAGTTTCACGGAACACATCAACTTTATTGTTAAAAAAGCTAATTCCATGTTGGGATTTGTTAAAAGATGGTCGAAGGAATTTCAAAATCCTTATGTAAGCCTAGCTTTATATAACTGTCATGTTCGTCCCCATCTAGAATATGCATCCCAGGTATGGTCTCCTTTCTACGAAGTTCATAAGTCTAGGATAGAGGCAGTTCAGCGTAATTTTATTCGATTTGCTTTAAAAGGTCTCTCCTGGGCAGATCCATACAACCTCCCACCTTACGAACACCGGATTCAACTTCTACAGATTCAAACTTTGTCACAAAGGCGTATTAACAATGATGTTATTTTTATTCACCAACTTTTAACGGGATCTTTGGACTCACCCGATCTTCTATCGTGTGTAGGTTTTAACTATCGCGGAGGGGCTCATCATCTTCGTAGATTAGAGCTATTGCATTGTCCCCAACACCGTACTAATTATGGCATGAATGAACCTCTTACCCGCATGTGCAAACTTTTCAACTCAAATAAAAGTATTGTTGATTTTAATATTAGTAAATCTTGCCTAAAAAAAACATTCAAAACCAGTGCACCACGCTCATAGTTTATGTTTAGTATGTTCTCAATGTTTTTGTATCTATTTTGTATAAATGTGTTTTTTGTTTATTTATTTTTTTTATCTTTGTGCTTGTGTTATGCTATTTGTATATCTTGCTTACTAACAACTAACACCTGCACTAAATGATGTAGCCAGTGAGCACATAATATGTGTTGGCTAATCTCTGATTGTAAGTTTATGCTTGATATAAGCTTCTTACTCTCGAGAACTGATAGTGCAAAAAAAAAGACGTAGGAATAAACTAAAAATAAAAACAATTAACCGCCACAGTTCATCAATTGGTTCAGTTAGTGGCATGATTGAACTTGATGAGTCACTTCCATATGAATTTCATATCGTGGAAGAGGATCATCAAATTTCAGGGGACGGTAGTTTGGGAAATTTTTGCCTTTCCAATCTTGGTGAAATAACTAAGGAAGTTGGAACGTTTTCTTTTCTTGAGGAATACTCGAAAGTCCCTCTGCAAATCAGCCTAGGTAAAGCCCAAAAAGCTGAAATTTTGCAGGCTAAATTACCTCCACGAACTGAAATAGTACTTCCCATCAGATTAAATAGCACGGCAGAAATGCTCTTTTTTTCTCGTGAACTCCATGAAGGCGTTTATCTTGGGAACTGTATTATAAGCAGTACGAACGGCAAAGCGGCTGTAAGTGTGCGAAATACCAATAACTATGAAGTCCAACTTCAAAGACAGTTTGTGGATTGTGAAATTCTGGATAACTATGAAATCCAACCTTTAAACAAATAAAATGCACGACTGGGTCGCACGAACTTGCTCTGATGAGTGACAGTGGTTTAGGGGCTTGAGATTTTGATAAAAATAAAATTTTCAAAATTCTTAAATAAATACTTAAACTAAAATGAGCTGAAAAAAAAGTACGCCATTTTATTTCTTCGATAAATTTGAATTTATGAGAATAAATTTATAAAAATCTGTGGAGCGGTTTTTGAGAAAAAAAGTTTTTTTTGAAAAAAATTTTCAAAAAAAATTCAAAAACGCCAGTTCATAGGTATTGAGCAAATACATTTATTTAAAATTTTTAGAAAAAAATCTAATAAGCAGTTTTCAAAATATTAATTTTAAATTTTTTTTTTTATATGCTTTTAAAAATACAAAAAAATATTTTTCAAAAATATTTGTATGCAATACAAATTGAGCTACCTACAGCTATATGTGTGTGAAATTTCGAAAGAATCGGTTGAGTCGTTTTCGAGATAGTCGAAAGCAAAAAAACCGGTCCTATGGAAAGTACCGTTCTTAGCCATTTTTTAAAACTTTTTTTCCAGCCATATGATTGGTCGTACCTAAAAAGCGACACTGTTTTTTTTAAATCGAAATCGTTAGAGCCGTTTTTGAGAAAAATAAGCTTTAACGTAACGGTTGTATGGCAGGTACCGTTATTTTTTGAGCTAAAAAAAAAATTTCAATTTCCCCTCTGTACAATACCTACAAAAGTCTATATACCAAGTTTGAAGCAATTCGGCCCACCCGTTTGGGCTGTAGGTGTCTATACATACAGACAGACAGACAGACAGACATACAGACGGACAGAATTTTTAGATCATCTTTTTTCGTTTTCGCTATCATCGTAATGTCATGTTTGATAGTTATCTCAAAACTTTTTTTTCGACGAATGCATAACTTGCCTTATAGTACCTATAATCGCAAGTAAAAGGTAAAATACAAGTTATCTGAACAACAATGAAAATGTTTTAAAAGCCGTACACACATTTTTTTTCATTCAAGGAGGAAAAGAAAATTGGGTTCACAAACACAAGAGAGAGAGTGGAAAAAGATAAACTGTTTGACTTACTCTACGAATATGAGGATATTTTCTACCTTGACGGTGATAAGATGTCGTGCACAAAAAGTATTGAACATATAATTAAGACCTCACCATCGCAACCCCCAATAAACCAAAAAATGTATCGTCTGCCATATATACACCGAGAAGTAATAGACAAACAAGTTTCACAAATGTTGAAACAAGGAGTAATCGAAAAAAGCAACAGTCCTTGGAATTCACCCCTTTTGCTAGTCCCCAAAAAATCGGGACCTGATGAAGAGAAGAGATGGAGGGTCGTGGTTGACTATCGAAAACTGAATGAAGTCACAATAGGGATGCCTTCCAGGGTGGCAACACTGGTTTCAAAGTGCATAGTCAAGTGTAAGCTAAAGTCTTTAAAGAAAATATTGTTTTAATATAAAAAAAAGATCTTTTTGATAAATAAAAAATTACATACAGTGAAATTTAAGCATACGGAATCTGATTTTGATAAAAGTTTAACAGGTCAGTCTTGAGATATCCCTTTTATTTAAAAAAGAAAATTATCCCAATTCAAACAAAGGATATAATCTGTCACTTGCGATATACTAATTAAAAAAAAAAAAAAAAAAAAAAAAAAAAAAAAAAAAAAAAAAAAAAACAAAAACTATGTTAAAACGCCCTGTAAGTGAAACTTCACCAGAAAAATCAATGGGGGATACGGAGAAAAGGGAAAAGAAGAATACTCCTGGCACAAATACTGGTGAAACTGCTAGTGGAATAGCTAGGCCAACTCCTTCTGGTCTAGTTTCACAAATGTCTATACTTGACTTGAAAAAAATCTTCGATGAAAAACAAAATCATCTTGCCACAAAAGCTGACGTCGAAGAAATCCGCTTAGACATGCTAACGATCAGACAGGAAAACGAGGATCTCAAAAAACATGTTCACGTTCTCCAGACGAAACTAGAAGTTCTTGAACAACAAGTAATTAATATCCAAAAACTCCACCATGAAAAGAACTTAATAGTCAAATTGGAAGCAAACAACCAACTCGATCAAATACAAGAAGTGATTAACACATGTAGCCAGTTGTCAAATGGAGTCAGTGTTGTAGATACTCAAGATGTAAAGGAAATTAAATCATGGAATCCAAAACTGAAAAACTTTATTGTAAAATTTAAAGATAAAGATAGTCTCTATGCGGTTCTCAATAACACAGATAAACTAAGAAATTCGAAAATATCAATCCAGAGAGACTTTCCTGCAATTATAAGAAAGCGAAGAGGATATTTTTTACGCATCCGAGGGCTTATTAAACGCGAAAGAAGAAACACGAAAGCAGTTCTTAAAGGTGAAAAATTAATAGTCGATGGATTGGTGTTCTCATGGAATGAAACAACAGGATTAAAGCACGGGGAATGCTGCGGTTTTGCTAAATTAATAGAAATGTTGAGTTTGCCCGGCGACTTCTTTCAAAATTGTTTACCATTGACGCCGTCAACAACAGGTGGTAGCAATTTTTACAGTGACAGAACTCTGACAGAACATGTGGAACATGTGGATCGTAGAGGTATTATTGGGGCGTGTTCGCAAACAATGCGACTTTCTAGTAAATAGCACAGGGATGGTATAGATAGAAGTAATAACAATGAAAAGCAAAAATTTATTAAAACCATAAATAATAACGTTAATATTTGTATCACCGCATATAATATTGGCGGATTAAATAATAAGATTGTACTCTCTGAATTTTTTAACGACTTATGCAAATCCGACATCATGCTCTTATTTGAAACTCATGTTATGCTTGATAATTGTACTAAATTTGAAAAATACTTCCCAAATTTTAAATGCTATTGGATTCCAGCAAAAAAGAGTGCAACTAGAGGTAGAGCAAGTGGCGGAATGATGGTCGCTTTCAATCAAAAAATAATAAAAATCCTTGATGTACAAATTAAAGATGATGTTATACTTATTCAATTAAAAATTCATGGAAAAACTTTATTGATTGTACCAGTATATTTAAACTGTAATCATTGGCAACACGACTTTGAGGTGCTGTATGATGTTTTGAGTGAAGCAAGAACACAAGATCTTATGGTAATTGGTGATGTCAATGCGAGAACAGCAGATAAAGAATCAGCCTTCAATCTTGGTAATAGAAAGAGATGTTCTAAAGATCAAACCATAAACGCAGAAGGTAAAAAAATATTAGATCTATGCAACGACTTTGGATTAAGCATAGTTAACGGAAGTGTTGATGGTGATATAAATGGAGAATACACATTTATCGGTAAACAAGGATGCTCGACGATAGATCTTTGTCTTATAGGCGGAGACTGGATCTCCACATTTAAGGACTTTAAGGTAGTGGACGCTAACTACTCGGATCATCTTCCAATTCAAGTTCAAATCGGGATTGATAGCATCCAAGGAAGCACCAAAAACCAAATATGTTCTGATGTACAAAAAATAAGATGGATTGCACGTCATGAAAACAGTTATAAAGCGGAATTGAACGTTATAATAGAACAAAAAGTACTAAATTGTCGAATTTCCTATTTACCCTTAATCGAATTGGAAACAATCATCAAGGACGCAGCAAAAATTATGCAAAAACCAAGCAAATTGCATAAAAAAGAGGAATGGTACGACTTCTCTTGTGAAAAGCTACGGAAAAAATCCCTCGGTTTACTTAAGTCCCTTAGAAAGTACAACTTGAATGCAACACGAGTTGAATATGTGGAAACAACAAAGGAGTACAAACGCCTATGTAAGGAAAAAAAATGAAATATCAAGAAGACTTGGCGAAAAAATTAAGCCAATGCAGGGACTCGGCAGAGTTTTGGAAGATTACAAGAAAATTAAATGGAACCGATATCTCCCAAAAAACATCAAAAACTTCAATTGACGCTTTAGAACAGCATTTCTTTTCATTACTAAGTTCGCCTTATCAACAGATATCGTGGAGTTATGCAAGGCCAGCTATTATGGATGATATTTTGGACAAAGAAATAACAATATTAGAAGTCGAAACAATACTGGGAAAACTGAAAGATGGAAAAATGGCAGGCTCAAACGGTATATCAACAGAGTTTTATAAATATTCATCTCCATTATTAAAAGAAAAGCTTACTCAAGCACTAAATGTGATTTTTAACTTTGCTGTACATCCTAATTGTTTCGAAGAATCGCTTATTTGGCGTATTCATAAGAAGGGTGACCCTAGTGATCCCACGAATTACAGAGGTATTTCGTTTCTTAACTCAAGTTTAAAAATATACACATCACTTCTCAATGATAGACTGAATAACTGGGTAAGCTCCAATAATAAATTAAGCGAATTTCAATCCGGATTTCGAAAAGGCTATTCGACAATTGACAACCTATTTGTTTTAGGATGCCTGGCTCGCTCAAAACTTAATCAAAATAAAAAATTATATGCTTTTTTTGTTGACTTCAAAGCGGCATTTGATACGGTGGACAGAAGGGCGTTATTTTTCAAACTATACAACCTTGGAATTTCAAATAAGTTTGGAAATGCTTTGGAGAAAATGTACCAACAAACAAGCGGATGTGTATTCAATGGGCTAGAAACTTCAAAAAACATCAATATGAGTCGAGGAGTTCGTCAAGGGTGCAACCTCAGTCCCTTATTATTTGCCCTCTTCTTGGATGATATCATCGAATGCCTACCGTGTGGAGTGCAATATGGAAACATTAAGATAAAATCAATAATGTATGCGGATGACATCGTCATTCTGGCAGAATCTCCAACCTCACTTCAACTGAATATAAACAGACTATTTGACTACTGCAATAGATGGTGCTTGGAAGTAAATACGACCAAATCGAAAGTGATGATTTTTCAAAATGGTGCAGGGAGAATTTCACGAGAAGAACACTGGAGATACGGCCAAACAGAATTGGAGATAGTGAAAGAATACACGTACTTGGGAATGACAATATCATTCAATTTAAATATGGAAAAACACCTCCAAGCTAAGGCTGATGTTGCCAGAACTGCAATTTGTGCAAACTGGAAAAAAATATTCAACAGTAAACTTATTTCAACAAATGCTAAATACGAAGTGTTTAACGGTACAGCTAAAGCTTCTTTATTCTACGGTGCGCAAATCTGGGGGGTGAAAAAGTATGAGACAGCTGAGAGTGTATTGCGTTTTTTTTTAAGGAAGATTTTTCTGTTGCCAGTAAATTCTCCCAAATACATGTATTACCTGGAAACTGGACTACCTTCTCTTTTTGTCACTACTCTGAAACTTAGTGCAGATTATTTAGTACGTGTGGTAAACATGAAGGACACAAGACTCCCGAAGATTCTGCTTATGAATGCAGTCCGCCGAAAATCACTTTTTTACAAAGACTGGCTAGATCATGCTACAAACTGTGGATGGAATCTTAACTTAGACGATGCAAGTGCACTTCAATGGAAAACATCTCTTTATGAAGTTATACAACATATAGATCAGAATGAAAGATATTCATTCATAGAACAAGCTAGATCATCAAGTGGGAGAATGATATACTCTAAGCTAAACTACAATCTTAATAATAGAAATTACTTTGGCCAAGGACATTCAAGGAATCTAATAAGTACTATTTTCAAAGCGAGGGGAGAACTCCTTAAGCTTAACTTTATGCCACACAGGACCGATTTGGAAGGTGATTGCTCGCTATGCAATATGCGTGAAAAAGAGAACTTCTACCATTTTCTCGGAAGATGTCCAATGCTGATGGAACTAAGGAGAGTTTTCTACGACAAAAATGTTCTGCTAGAAGATGAAATCAGACTTATTTTGAATGGAGAAAATTGGAGCCTACTATACAAATTCATTACAGAGGCGAATGTTTACAGAAGCAGAATTATAAGTGAACATTTCTTA
>OU696696.1:201945961-201958461 GCA_916050605.2 Platycheirus albimanus
ATATCCATTCCGAGCGAAGACAGCATGTACTACTTTTTTTAAATCATCTGGCAAATACCTTGCTAACTTAATGGTCTTAAAAAAGTGCTTGGCACCATACACGAAGGAAGGCTGAGATTTTATCTCAAACCACATAACAGAATAAACTTTAGCAATATATTCGACTATCTGCTTCAATGGCTCTTCTGGAGATTCTTTTGACACATAAGTTCGAAGAATGCGGTTAGCTGTCGTAAGCCATCTTGAATGCACCATCGTTCCAGGATTCTTCTCAAAAATTGATCCTTCACGGGCACCGTTGCTGATAGCTTTGCATATTTCATAAAAATATTTTTGATCCGAGCTTAGGCAAGACAATGGGAGATCAGGTAAGTTTATTTGAACTGCCTGATACTGAGCAACGCATACATTTTGGCAGTTCTTTAGATCTTTTCCAATATCACCAGAGTAAGCTTTTGGACCAGATGTTTTTCCATAAAGCTTCTCAAATAGATGTCTAAGAGGCAGTTCATTTGCGTGGAGCATACAAATAGACCATTGCAGAGGGCGTTGAATTTTTACCTCAATTTGCCGAATAATTCCGCCTCTTAGCCCGGTATTTACATTGGTTCCGTCGCACCCAATAAGTTTAATATTATGCATTGAGATACCAGTTTGTTCAAGAAACTGGATTATGGCATTTGTAACAGTTTCGGCTTTTCCATTTTCTGGAGAAATATGACCAAGGTACTTGGATTCTGGTTCTGCAATCAATACGATATGATCTTCAATAACATTACCACGAGGCGTTTTTGTTGAGTCCTTGCGACCATCAAAATAGATCCCTAAGGGTTCCCGGATAGATGCATTATTAAATTGCTTCCTTGATTTTGACCTTTCCCTCCTTACCTTGCTTCTATCAGCAATATTTGATTGATCCATATCATGGATAACACCGTAGTCTCTTAAAACTGCTGTTACGATTGTTGCTGTTGCTCTATCAGAAATTCTGAATCTGTCTGCCACCTTCGCAACATTAGGTAGACATTTTCGGTTTGCGTTGAAAAGAGCATCATTGCCTAGCCGTGCTTTTTTTTCTAGTGGCATTAAAATCACAGATTCGGCATCTGAAGAATTGATTTCGGTATCGTCCGTATCAGTTTCAGTTATGAATTGCGTCGGCTTACTAGAAGAGCTTGAAGCTGAATAATTCGTCAACTGTCTCGCAAGGAATTTTTGAAGCTTACTGGTTTCAATAACATCGACTGTGCCAATGGCCATTTTTCTTTGAGTCCTTTGATCTTCAAGAAAGGAACGCTCTTTTGCTGGAACTTTTTTTTCTTTTGAACAGGTGCAGCACTTCAAATCAATGCACTTACAAGCTGATATGTCAAAGAGTTTTTTACCATCGCTTTTAAATTCAGTTAACTGCAGCTCAAATGCACCAGACCTTCTATTTTTTGGTGTTTTAAGAAGGGCAGTCCTTTTGTCGTTTAATTTTTTAATTTTTTTCTCAACACAGAACTTACCGACCGTTGGAATTGAAGACATAACGTAGATTTGCATGATTTTCGAAGCTGTGAGTGATATTCTTTTCATCAAGGAGTTTTCTTCTTCTTCGAGGAAGAAAATGTGGCGACAAACATCTTCGTTAGTTGGCAACAGACGCATCGAAAACATTTTCCCTATTCCAAATATTTGGCAAACTTTTGTTTGTGAGCGAGTATCCATTCTGACTTTAATTTCTGGAAGAAAAGTTCAGTAAAATATTGTTTTCAATTTTGAAGGCAATCGTACATCTCAACAAACTTACTTTTTTTTAAACAATAATGTTTGTAGAAAATAATTAAAGGGACAATAAAGTAATTTGTTAATCAAATTTTCTTTTGTAAAACACGCTTCACGAGTGAAAAGCAATTAGGTTTCTTTTGAATTATTAAAATGACACCTAACGCCGGGCAACTAAGTTTTTGGTTTTAAATTTTATTTCAAGCAACGGTGCAAGGAAACAACGATTCTTTTCTCAAATTAAATTTTATAATACTGCAGAAGTGCAGACTGCTGAAATTAAATTGACTACTGTTAATAATAATAACGAAAGAAGCCTTTCAGAAACATTGATTATGACACTATACCAAAAACAGTCAAATTCTATATGAATTAAAATATAGGTACCTAATAGAAAATTTTTGCTAAGAAGAAAATGTTGGGAAAATAACACCGTACGCTAGAATAACAAAGGTCAGTTTTATAAAAAAAGGGCATTCTTAAACAAGTTAATACATTTCAAAGTTGTAGAACACCTCATTCACTAAAAAAAAAAAAAAAAAAAAAAAAAAAAAAAAAAAAAAAAATTCTTTCCGTTGCGCGACCCCTAGTGGTGAAAATAAAAAAAAAATAAAATTGTTAAAAATTGTTTTATAACTATATGCAACTTTTGCGGGGGGTACATTTTTGAATTTCAAAGAAAAAATTTTTCACTCCACCCTAATACACATACACATACACATACACATACACATACACATACACTTACGCATTTTTTTTTATATACATATATCTTTATACACATATACAATACATACACATACTCTTATACTGCCCGGACCAGCCTCATGTCCCTGTAGGCATGGGGTTGTAACGGTGGTAAGGGTTGGGGTGGGACACTAACACCGGTTCGTTACAGGTGGCGCCCAACGTGGGGCCCGAAATCGTCCAAACTTTTCAACATCTGGGGAGACGTCTGATCAGGTATACAATGGGTGGTCAGGTTGTATGCCCCAACGGAATTCGACTTTGCGTTTCATTCATTTCGAAAGTAATTACGTCCGCTATGAGGGGGTGTTTACCTTCAGTATAGTGTTGCGATTACTGTTTCAATGAGTCAATAATAAGATTTTTTTTTTTTTTTAAACCTTAAGGCCTAAGTTCGGAGATTGTTTATCCAGCTTCAGTTGCTTAAGGTCGCTAAAATTAAGTTTTTTTTTTAAACGCAGGGCGCGAAGCTTGTCTGACCTCTTGGCGGAAAAGCCAGTCGATCATTGCAAGCACTCACCCGGCCTTAGTTCGTGATCAATATCAAACTCGAAGAGGGGTGTATCCCTGTCATTGCTCAGTACCTGGTCAGACTTCTCATATTCTTTGGGGAGGGAATACTAATCTTCATCGACGGCCATCTCCTTCCCAAGTTTCTGATTCATTTTATGCTGCGCCACTTTCACCTCGACTAAATGAATATCTATTGTTTGATTTTTTTTACATACATTTATACTAATATTTTTTATAAAATTTCATTTTATATTTGAATTTTAAAAATTTTAATTTTTTTTTAATTTGATTTATTTAAAAAAATTTTTTTTTTATTAATAAAAAAAAGAAAATTTACAATTAATAAAATAAACTTTTTTATTAGGGCTTTTAAGTTTTTTTAATAAAAAAATTAAAAAAAAAACAAAAAAAAAACTGAATTTCTTAGATATTGAATTTTTTTTTTCTCTTCTTATTTAAATTTTTTTTATCAGATCTTTATAAAATTGAATCTTAACTTAACAAAAAAATTTGTTTGTTCTTGAATTCCTTTATTCTGCTAAATTCCTATCCTATCCAAATCTTTCCCCAAATTTTTCTTCAATGTCTAAAAGACGAGGGGGCACTACTGCACCGAAACCTAGGGGTAGTCTTCGGGGCCGGGTTTTAAGGTCACAACTGACCGATTCGTTTGCAGACCTTGCCTCACCTCAGGTTCCGTCACCTCGACTCGCGGGAGCCAGAAGCAAGGAGGGAGCTGCCTCATTGCTAGCTCAAGCAGATGCGGAAGCCTCACACAGCGGGGTCCCTAGAGCCCGTGATTCCTTAGGTGGGAACGAAGAGCGTTGGAAAGACTACATCCGTGATGTTGTCACAGCTGCTGTTGGAGCGAGTCGATCTGAGGATTTTCATTTTCTTTCCGGTGAGTTGGAGAGGACTAGGACGGCCCTTCGGGACGAAGTGGCCGGGATTGTTCGTGAAACCTTATTGGCGCCAACTCCGGAAGTCAACCGCCCTACAACCTTTAGGGGGCCCAGCCAGCAGAAGGACCTTCTCTGCCTCACCCCGCGCAATCGTTCTCCTGCCCGTCAATCCTCACCACCTAGGAACCAACCACCACTTCGACCGCTCATACCTCCACGTGGAAATGCCAGAGCTGAAACGTCAAATGTGGATGATTTCTTTCGCCAAATAGACAACCTGAGCTTGAGTGACCCTATGAACTCTACTCAACCGCAAGCTCGTCATTCAGGGTACAGGTTGCAAAATTTTCATAAATGGGGGTTGAAGTTTGATAACCGCACGATGTCAGTAGACGACTTTTTATTCCGGCTGGAACGATTAAGGTCAAGCTATGGAGCCACGTGGGATGAAGTCGTACTGAACTTCCACCATTTTATATCTGGGCCGGTAGAATCCTGGTTTTGGGTGCACCTGAAGGCAAACCCTGACGTCACCTGGTTGGTGCTAAAAGACACCTTGATCGAACAGTTCAGGAGCTTGGAAACGGATTCTGAGCTTTCGAGGAGACTCTACGACAGACATCAAGGCCCATCGGAAACTTTCGACGATTTTTACTCGGCAATACAAAAGCTGAACGGCAGGTTGCGGACACCAAATCCCGATGCAGAAATCATCGACATTATAAAAAACAACGTTCGTCGGCAGATGGGAATGCAGCTGATAACGTTCGATGCCAAAAACTTGGCTGAGATGGTCCATGTCTGCCGTAAGTTCGAAAAGTATCTCCTCGATCGCGAAGTTCAAAGATCACGACTGGGTCCAGTTCCACCTCCTCGTAGAAATGCGATCTCTGAACTAGACGCTGAAAAAGGGGAAGAAGAAGGGCTACCACTACCCGGGATCGAGGCATTCCACCATAAGACAGACAGAAATACGCGCACTTATGTCTGTTGGAACTGCAAAGGTAAGGGCCATTCATTTAATGAATGCCCTGACCCCCCAGGACCATCGTTCTGTTATAAGTGTGGCTGGGAAAATACCACCTATCCGCAGTGTCCTCGATGTTCGGGAAACGAGGCGAAGAGCAGTTGGAAACCCCGGGGGAATTGCTCTCTGGAGAAGAACCCGGACGGCCAGCAATAAATTCATGTAATCCTATCCTCCCCTCCAGTAACTCCGAATCCCCCTCTGAATCCGATAGCTCCCCTACTCCAAATAACCCTGTTCCTACCACCAGAATCCTTAAGAGGCCGTGCCCACCCCCGGAAGCTGAACTTCAACCACCACCTATTGCACCTAGGAGACCGATTAAAACCTTGCATGAAAGATGGCAAAACTATCTGGATGTGCGAAAGCGAATCTTCGGGACCCAGAACACCATCGTTTCTGAGAAAGTGATGAAGCTGAGAAAGAAGTTCAGAGAAAAAAAGGAAGCGTACAAAGCTATAGAAGCCACCACATTATGTAGCTCCGAAGATCCTCGTCCCTATGCGACGGTCCACATTTTTGGTGAACCTCTCCTAGGGTTACTCGACAGTGGCGCCAGTATAAGCTGCTTGGGAGCTGATGGATTAGAATTTCTTCGCAAACACGGACAAAATGCCTCTAAACTTTCTTTCGAAGTGAAGACTGCTGATGGGAAACATCAAGCCATAGTAGGCAAAGTCTATACGGAGGTTTCCTACAAAGGGATGACGAAGAAAATTCCCCTGTATGTAGTTCCGTCACTACAGCAGAAACTTTACCTAGGAATTGACTTCTGGAGGGAATTTGATATCGCTCCTCAGCTGATCTCTGAGATTTCCTCAGTTTCATGCCCGAATGAAACAGACCCGAACGCCCACATACTTACCGATCAGGACTCCAAACGGTTAAAAGATGCCATTAGTCGGTTCCCTTCCTCTGCTGTAGAAGGCCTTGGAAAAACCACGCTAGAGGAACATATTATTGACACAGGGGATGCAGAGCCCATTAAGCAGCGTCATTACCCGATTTCTCCAGCGGTGCAGAAACTGCTATATGAGGAGTTGGATCGTATGCTTAAGCTCGGAGTTATTGAAGAAAGCAACAGCGCGTGGAGTTCTCCTGTAGTGTTAGTGCGAAAGCCCGGGAAAAATCGCTTATGCCTCGATTACAGGAAGGTCAACGCAAAGACAAGGAAAGATGCGTATCCACTTCCTCATATAGAAGGATTGCTATCGCGCCTTCCAGGTACACATTTCATTTCAAGTGTAGACCTGAAAGACGCTTTCTGGCAGATCCCACTGGAGAAGTCCTCTCGGGAAAAGACGGCCTTTACGGTGCCCGGCATGCCCCTGTTACAGTTTACGGTTATGCCATTTGGCCTCTGCAATGCACCACAATGCATGGTCAGATTGATGGGCAAAGTGGTACCCCACCAACTGAGAGAACAAATCTTTCCGTACCTGGACGACTTGTTGGTGGTATCAAGCACGTTCGAGGAGCATGTGAAGCTATTGGATATCTTGGCAGGTCGACTGAAGGAAGCGGGACTCACAATCAACGTCCAGAAGTCAAAGTTCTGCTTCAAGGAGCTGAAGTATCTTGGATACATTGTCGCGGATGGATGCCTTAAAACGGATCCAGAGAAGGTCACAGCCATTTCGGAGTTTCCAGTGCCTACTTCAGCAAAGCAAGTGAGACGGTTTCTGGGATTAGCAGGATGGTACCGACGTTTTGTAAAGGACTTCTCTACCCTTGCAGGGCCCATCACCGACACATTAAAAAAGGGGAAGAAGTTTACCTTCACAGATGAAGCAATGGAAGCCTTCAACAGGATAAAAATGGCCCTGACAACCGCACCACTCCTGGTGAATCCGGACTTCACGAAGGAGTTCCTGATCCTCTGTGATGCATCGAACACCGGCATCGGATGTGTGTTATGCCAGCTGGACGAAAGTGGTAGTGAACGACCAATTTACTACCACTCTCAGAAACTCAACTCGGCCCAGCGCAATTATAATGTGACCGAGCGTGAATGCCTGGCTGCTGTCATGGGAGTTCAGAGGTTTCGAGCTTACGTCGAAGGACATCCATTCAGAATCGTGACGGACCATGCGAGTTTGAAGTGGTTGATGGGCCAGAAAGATCTAAGCGGTCGGTTAGCGAGGTGGAGCTTAAAGCTTCAGGGATTCGACTTCACTATCGAACATCGTAAAGGATCCCAGAATGTAGTGCCAGATGCACTTTCACGAGTGTATGGGGTAGACGCTCTGGCTTGCGATGACATATTGAAGAAAGATCCCTGTGATGTGTTGCATATAGATCTTGCGGATCCTAGTTTTCAATCTACGGACTACCGCAAGCTCATAGACAGCATCATAGAACAAAAGAATGAGCTACCTGATCTTCAAGTGTCGGAAAATTTCGTCTACAAGAAAGTCAAAAATTGCACAGGGAATCCTGTAGAGGACGACCTAACCTGGAAGCTTTGGGTTCCTGAACCGCTTACTGATCGTTTGGTTGCTCTGGCGCATCAGCCACCACGAGCTTCGCATGGAGGAATTGCCAAGACTTTGTACCGACTTCAGCAACAATTCTTTTGGCCTAACATGGCAGTACAGGTAAAGACGTTTATCGGGGGGTGTGATATCTGTAAGGCCTCGAAAGCTTCAAATACAACGCTAAGACCGCCTATGGGCAAAGCATTTTTAGCCGAGAGACCCTTCCAGATGTTGTACATCGATTTCCTGGGGCCATACCCACGCTCGAGAGACGGGAACACTCACATTGTGATTGCGTTGGACCAGCTGACGAAGTTCGTTGTCGTCAAGGCTCTTCGAAAGGCCACGACTGATACTGTGCTCCGATTCCTGCATGAGCAAGTCTTTTGCGTTTTCGGAGTACCAGAAACCATTCTCTCGGACAACGGCAAGCAGTTTATCAGTCGAGACTTTGAGAAGTGCATGACGACGTACGGCATAACACACGTCAAGACAGCTTTTTACTCCCCGCAAGCAAATGCTAGCGAGAGAGTAAATAGATCAATACTCGCCGCCATCAGATCCTACATAGACCCAGATCAGAAGAACTGGGACCGCTATTTGCAGTCCATAGCGAGTGCCCTTCGCACAACAGTTCATTCAGCGATCCACATGTCGCCGTATGAAGCACTGTTTGGGCAGAGATGCGTGGAGCATGGGCTGGACTATAAACTACTCCGTAAGCTGCAGGGTCTGAACAATGCAAATGTAGACGTAGTGTCTAAGGCATCGCAAATGAACATAATGCACTCCTTTATAAAGAATTCGCTTGCAACTGCCCATTCGGAATACGAAAACCGATATAACCTACGAAGTAAGGAGGTAAAATTTGCGGTGGGTGATATTGTCTTTCGAAGGAACTTTGCGTTGAGTGACGCATCGAAAAGATTTTGTGCAAAACTGGGTCCAAAGTTCACAAAAATGAGAGTGTCAAAAGTGATTGGAAGTAACCTTTATGAACTCGAAGACCTAAATGGAAAAAAAATGGGTAGATTCCATTGCAAAGATCTAAAAAAATAATATCGTCTGGCCCGGCATCCAGTCTGAGCATGAGACTCTCACCAGGAATATGCTGTTTCTTCTCTTGCCCGTTCAAGTCGATAGATCTTGTTGAAAGGACAAGCTTTGTGGGAAACGACCGAATATGACAAATAACAATAACAATAACAATAACAATAACAATAACAATAACAATAACAATAACAATAACAATAACAATAACAATAACAATAACAATAACAATAACAATAACAATAACAATAACAATAACAATAACAATAACAATAACAATAACAATAACAATAACAATAACAATAACAATAACAATAACAATAACAATAACAATAACAATAACAATAACAATAACAATAACAATAACAATAACAATAACAATAACAATAACAATAACAATAACAATAACAATAACAATAACAATAACAATAACAATAACAATAACAATAACAATAACAATAACAATAACAATAACAATAACAATAACAATAACAATAACAATAACAATAACAATAACAATAACAATAACAATAACAATAACATACAAAACAATAACAATAACAATAACAATAACAATAACAATAACAATAACAATAACAATAACAATAACAATAACAATAACAATAACAATAACAATAACAATAACAATAACAATAACAATAACAATAACAATAACAATAACAATAACAATAACAATAACAATAACAATAACAATAACAATAACAATAACAATAACAATAAACAATAACAATAACAATAACAATAACAATAACAATAACAATAACAATAACAATAACAATAACAATAACAATAACAATAACAATAACAATAACAATAACAATAACAATAACATAACAAAACAACAACAATAACAATAACAATAACAAACATAACAATAACAATAACAATACAATAACAATAACAATAACAATAACAATAACAATAACAATAACAATAACAATAACAATAACAATAACAATAACAATAACAATAACAATAACAATAACAATAACAATAACATAACAATAACAATAACAATAACAATAACAATAACAATAACAATAACAATAACAATAACAATAACAATAACAATAACAATAACAATAACAATAACAATAACAATAACATAACAATAACAATAACAATAACAATAACAATAACAATAACAATAACAATAATAACAATAACAATAACAATAACAATAACAATAACAATAACAATAACAATAACAATAACAATAACAATAACAATAACAATAACAATAACAATAACAATAACAATAACAATAACAATAACAATAACAATAACAATAACAATAACAATAACAATAACAATAACAATAACAATAACAATAACAATAACAATAACAATAACAATAACAATAACAATAACAATAACAATAACAATAACAATAACAATAACAATAACAATAACAATAACAATAACAATAACAATAACAATAACAATAACAATAAACAATAACAATAACAATAACAATAACAATAACAATAACAATAACAATAACAATAACAATAACAATAACAATAACAATAACAATAACAATAACAATAACAATAACAATAACAATAACAATAACAATAACAATAACAAATAACAATAACAATAACAATAACAATAACAATAACAATAACAATAACAATAACAATAACAATAACAATAACAATAACAATAACAATAACAATAACAATAACAATAACAATAACAATAACAATAACAATAACAATAACAATAACAATAACAATAACAATAACAATAACAATAACAATAACAATAACAATAACAATAACAATAACAATAACAATAACAATAACAATAACAATAACAATAACAATAACAATAACAATAACAATAACAATAACAATAACAATAACAATAACAATAACAATAACAATAACAATAACAATAACAATAACAATAACAATAACAATAACAATAACAATAACAATAACAATAACAATAACAATAACAATAACAATAACAATAACAATAACAATAACAATAACAATAACAATAACAATAACAATAACAATAACAATAACAATAACAATAACAATAACAATAACAATAACAATAACAATAACAATAACAATAACAATAACAATAACAATAACAATAACAATAACAATAACAATAACAATAACAATAACAATAACAATAACAATAACAATAACAATAACAATAACAATAACAATAACAATAACAATAACAATAACAATAACAATAACAATAACAATAACAATAACAATAACAATAACAATAACAATAACAATAACAATAACAATAACAATAACAATAACAATAACAATAACAATAACAATAACAATAACAATAACAATAACAATAACAATAACAATAACAATAACAATAACAATAACAATAACAATAACAATAACAATAACAATAACAATAACAATAACAATAACAATAACAATAACAATAACAATAACATAACAATAACAATAACAATAACAATAACAATAACAATAACAATAACAATAACAATAACAATAACAATAACAATAACAATAACAATAACAATAACAATAACAATAACAATAACAATAACAATAACAATAACAATAACAATAACAATAACAATAACAATAACAATAACAATAACAATAACAATAACAATAACAATAACAATAACAATAACAATAACAATAACAATAACAATAACAATAACAATAACAATAACAATACAATAACAATAACAATAACAATAACAATAACAATAACAATAACAATAACAATAACAATAACAATAACAATAACAATAACAATAACAATAACAATAACAATAACAATAACAATAACAATAACAATAACAATAACAATAACAATAACAATAACAATAACAATAACAATAATAATAATAATAACAATAATAATAATAATAATAATAATAATACTAAGAAGAACAAGAAAAAAAAATGTTATAACTTACCAAACAAATTAATTACCACCCTATGTTCGATACAAATATCGACAGATTTAAACAAAAATTAAATGTACAATACATACATACATACCTACCATAAAGGGAGCAATCGTAAAAGAATTAGCCACTCAACAAATATTTTTTACATTGCATAGAAAATTGCAAATTCGATGACCTCGAACAGCGACAGAGGCCATTACCTCGTGAAGATGGTTGTACATAAAGGACCGCTAGCTTGTGGTGCGACTTCCATCCAGCTATAAAATTGTATACATAACAGCTGGACCACTAGCTAGTGGGGCGATTGTCCAGCTAATCATTGCTGATATGTAAATGATGGATGCACCGCTAGCGGGTGGTGTGATCTTCCAGCTACTTACATATGTGTTAGCCACTGCCACCGGCGAAGATTGGCACCTGTTGTTCGAGAGAGGAGTCAGTTGGAAATTTTCATAGAGTGCGGTCGGGCGATAAGAAATCGACTACGACAAATCATCGGGTGCATTCTTTTTGGTGTATGAGGCGGTTAAGATAATTGTAAAGTTCTAGTAAAACCGCATAGTTTTTTTTTTGACTTTATTCTTTTTTTATTACTAACTGCGAATTTATATAATAATTCAAAAGCAAGCTATACAAAAAAAAAGTGATTTGGTTTTAAGTGCGAACTAAAGAGTAAAGAGTGAAAAACGTAAATGGTACAAGAATAAAGTGTACCTACTCTACCCGCCCCTCCTTCTGCCCTATCTATATCGTGGTAAAATTAAATTTAGCTACTTACCCACCTGTGAATAAAGAAATAAAAAAAAAAATAAATTAAAAGACTCAACGAGAGCAACATACTTACCAGATATTACCCACCTGAAAAAAAAAAGACAAAAAAAAAAAAAAATAAAGACAACGAGATTATAATACTTACCCTTACCTACCTGAGAATACCTACCGAAAAATAAAACATTAAAATCTACAAATCTGGAGATCATTGGATGCGGATCATCATCAGAAGCGGATAACCCAGTGTAATAGTGTATTCCTATCCCATAAACCCTTCACCTACC
>OU696696.1:201963461-202033461 GCA_916050605.2 Platycheirus albimanus
GTTCTGTCTCATGTTTATTAGTTACTCGGTCAATGACAAAGAAAAAAGAAAATAGCCTAGATGTTACACTAGGCGATAAGAACGACTCATACGTTCAAACCAAAGTACAAGATGGTAGCAATAAGAAACCCTCTATAATTACATCAAAAGTAAAATAACTCTCTGATCCAGACGAAATCAAAACTATTTGAAGAGATTATCACGATCTACCTTTGGGAGGTCATCAAGGTATTTACAAAACCTTCAAAAGCATACAAAAAGATTTCACATGGAAGGGAATGCTCAAAGACATCGAGAAATACATCAGGAAATGTACAAAGTGTCAGACAAATAAAATAGGAAGAGAACACAAAATGCCGATGGAGATTTCAAATTCTCCTTACAAACCATTTGAAAAAACTTATATATATATTGTCGGACCATTACCAATCACCGAAAGAGGGAACAAGTACATACTTACCTTTGAAGATGATCTGACAAAGTTTATGGATGTGGTACCAATACCTGACATGGAAGCAAAAACTGTTGCTGTAGCTTTTTTCGAAGAAATAATTAGCAGGTATTTATTACCAAAAGTTCTCGTTACCGACAATGGCTCTAATTTTACTTCTCAATTGTTCAGAGAAGTGTGTAAGCTTTTTAAAGTAAAAAAAGTAGAAACAACTTCTTACTACCCGCAATCCAACGGTTCACTTGAAAGATCACATAGACCTTTAGTTGATTATCTAAGAACGTTTGTGGATCACAATCCATCTTCATGGATAATCATTTACGGGCCGCAATGTTTGTAAGAAATAACTGTGTCCATGCAACTACAAAAATATCTCCTTCTGAATGTCTTTTTGGTTTCAAAGCAACAGTACCCAATAATATGAGTAGAGAACCACAGCACTTGTACAATCATGAAAATTATTTTTATGTTTTAAGAAATAATCTCCAAAAGGCGCACAAGATAGCTAGAGAAAACTTAATAGCTAGTAAAATGCCGTCAAAGAAGTATTATGACGCAAAAACTCGTCCAATCAGTTTTCATGTGGGGGAAAAGGTTTTACTTAGAAACGCCGCAAGGATCAACAAGTTTTCTTCCCATTGGCGTCCCTGCCATATCCAATTGAAGCTATAAATAGCAGATTCAACGCTACACTTATAATAGGCAAACGAAAACGCCGTGTTCATTTTAACCGGTTGAAGCTTTTCCATGAAAACTGATTGAACCAGCTTTTACAGGTTTCTCCAGGAAATAACGACCAACCAAATTGAAAACTTTTAATTAAACTTGTACCTTTTTACAATAAAAGATTGTTTATATTAACTTTTTTACGAATCAATCTTGTACAACAAAACAATAAAAAAAATGCAATTAAATCAAATAGCATACATTTGTAGAATTTTAAAATTAAAACTAAAAGGCACGATTTAAAAATATAATAATCAATATCTTTGTGCAAAACTACTTATGAAAATTAATACATTTAAGCTAAGAGTAAGAAAAGAAAACAACAAATTTTTATTGGGATGCGTCAATCATCCATACCAAATTATGTATATCATTTTTAAGAATAATATCGTTGCGTTAAGATTTATAAGTCTTATTTAATTATAATTTTATTTGTATCATTCTGTTATACTGCATGATATTCATTTATTAATGCTCTACAAAAAAAAATAAAAATAAAATGCACGACTGGGTCGCACGTACTTGCTCTGTGGGTGCGATACTACGACGAAAACAAACTTTTCGATCAATAAGAACAACTCATTTTTGAAAAATTTGGTAAAAACTAAAAAAAATTTGGCTAAAACTGGAAGAATCGATATACGGG
The DNA here is from genome assembly GCA_916050605.2 of Platycheirus albimanus. Classification (NCBI taxonomy): domain Eukaryota; kingdom Metazoa; phylum Arthropoda; class Insecta; order Diptera; family Syrphidae; genus Platycheirus; species Platycheirus albimanus. Next base: position 201,965,285 of record OU696696.1, read on the forward strand.
AGCTAACGTTAAGTAACCTTTAGTATATCAAATTTAGATGTCGTCTTTTGCGTGATATAAATGATATAAATTTCCGCTTATGGCCAAATTAATAAAACTGATATTACCAATTTCCGCTATTGTCATGTGTAGCAAAAAACTAAAAATGCAGTTTTCTTTGAAGTATTCTATATATGTTATATACAAAGTTTCATAAAAATCGGGGGAGCCTTTTTTGAGTAAATTAGTAAAAACGAAAAAATTGGCCAAAATCTAATGGCCCTTTGTATAGGAGCCACCATTAAAAAAAAGAAAATGAAAAAAAAAAAATCAATGCCATCTGATAGGAAGCAGGTAGAAACTATACCAAACAAAGTTTGAGTGAATTCGATGGAACCGTTGACGACTTATGGCCATTTGAAAAAAAGCCGTTAAGAGCAGATCTCCGTTATTTGCATTTTTAGCCAAAAACTGAAAATGCAGTTCTCTTAAAAACACTAAAAGAATATAACAGACAAAGTTTAATCAAAATCGTTAGAGCCGTTTTCGAGCAAATTAGAAAAAACCAAAAAATGTTGGCTAAAACTTATCGGCTCGTTGTATGGAAGCCACCGTTTAGAAAAGCTTCAGTGAAAAATTTACAAAGCCATCCTATAGAAAACTATAAAAAACTTTGTCAAACGAAATTTGAGTCGATTCAATCAAGCCGTTGTTAACTTATGGCTATTTGAAAAAAAGCCGTTTAAACCTGATTTTCGTTAGGACTATTTGAGCCAAAAACGAAAAACGCAGTTTTGTTAGAAATGCTTAAAGTAAGCTAAATTTTGAGTTTAATAAAAATCCTTAGAGCCGTTTTCGAGAAAATTCAAATTGAAAAAAACCGTTACTTGAAAGGTACCAGTTTGAGCCGGGCTAAAACTAAATAAAAAAAACCTCGACAACCGTTTTTCTTCAAACTACTATATAACAAGTTTGAAGAAAATCCGTCAAGCGGTTTAGGCTGTAGCATGACATGAAAAAGCGCACATCCGCACAGACGCACAGACGCACAGACGCACAGACAGACCGACGGACGGTATGGCGAAAACAACTTTTTTGGGCTTCTCTATCATCGTAATGTCATGTTTGATTAAAACCTCGATTTTTTTTTTCTGCACGAAACCAATACTTGCCCTATTGAGCAAGTAAAAAAATATGAAGCATAAAATGTTAAATAAATATAAGAAAAACCTAGCTTTAAGAATTAAAAAAAAAATTTTTTTGTAAGGCGGGAGGAAATGTTAAGTCGCAAAATGCTTAGTTTAAAGTAATGTTAATCAGGTCAAACGAATGTAGTTTGTGCTGTTCGGCAATATTAACATGGTAGCTACATATATGAACTTTACACGCGCCAGGTTAATTAAGCTGAATTGCAACGAGTGCATTGGCTTGGCTTGCTTTAAAAATATTGAATAAAGAAAGGAGTGCTATTTTAATTTTACCAAGCAAACGTGATGGTTATTGCTTCGGTTCGGTGCATTAAATAAAAAGTTTAAAAATAAACTGCTGCTGAAGCTGATGCCGTTGCTACACTAACAATAATTGTTGCTGCTGCTGCTGTTCCTGATGTCGCTTCCGAGGAATCATGATCTACGTTTGCACATACATACCTATACTTGTTAATGTAATTGGTTTTCATCAGCTTATCACTATGGCTGCCAATGTTGATTTCATTTCTAACTTTGTTTTTCTCCTAATGTGAATTGTTTTCTTTCTATAATTTTGATCTGATGTTATAAATTTAAATTTAATTAGATAATTATCTTTCTTGTCTTTATGGACTTTTATTTTGAATCTTGGTTTTTTTCTTCTTTTTTTTTGCGTTTCGTTGCTCATGATAACATATGAATGCAAAAATAATGGAAAAAATAATTCAAATTTTTATAATCTTTTTTCTTTTTGTTCAATATTTTCGTAGTTCTGACATGTGTGGGGTATAGGTACTTTATTCGGAGGAACTGGGACGAGTTTTTATAAAAATGTTTGGCGAAATGGTTGGTGTTACGGATCTTGACACAGTATGGTATGTTCTTAACGTTATGTGTAGATATTATAATGGTCTAAAAGTTTGTCACTTAAATGTTCGTAGTCTTAGGTCGAAGCACACTATTTTCCACCAAATGCTTGGTACCTAAAAAATGGATGTGATCATGGTTTCAGAATTTTGGCTAAATTCTGATATTTCGTGTGGACTTGTCTCAATTCCAGGTTTTTATTTGCATCGCAACGATCGTAGAGACAGAATTGGAGGGGGTGTTTGTATGTTTGTAAAAGACAATCTGTTAACTAAACATGTTTACTCATCCATCCTCTCCGTCCCCTATAGAATTTCTTGCATAGAAATTAAAAACGAATTTCAAAATCGCAACGATCGTAGAGACAGAATTGGAGGGGGTGTTTGTATGTTTGTAAAAGACAATCTGTTAACTAAACATGTTTACTCATCCATCCTCTCCGTCCCCTATAGAATTTCTTGCATAGAAATTAAAAACGAATTTCAAAAGTGTTTGCTGGTCACCGTTTACAGTCCCCCGTGTAAATTCAAAGAATATAACTAAAAAGAATTTGAAGACACGTTAACCAGGCTAAGCGCTACTTAGAGCATCATTCTAATAGGCGTTTATTTTAATGAAAATCGGTCTCGTAGTAGTTCATCAATGATGGCGTACATGTTTTCAGTCTACAAGAAATCCATCTCTAGTAGACATGTTTTTGACTATCTCAACTGAGCAAGTCTTAGGGAACAACCAGCTAAGTCTCACGTCAGATTGAGGTCATCAAGGTATTTACAAAACCTTCAAAAGCATACAAAAAGATTTCACATGGAAGGGAATGCTCAAAGACATCGAGAAATACATCAGGAAATGTACAAAGTGTCAGACAAATAAAATAGGAAGAGAACACAAAATGCCGATGGAGATTTCAAATTCTCCTTACAAACCATTTGAAAAAACTTATATATATATTGTCGGACCATTACCAATCACCGAAAGAGGGAACAAGTACATACTTACCTTTGAAGATGATCTGACAAAGTTTATGGATGTGGTACCAATACCTGACATGGAAGCAAAAACTGTTGCTGTAGCTTTTTTCGAAGAAATAATTAGCAGGTATTTATTACCAAAAGTTCTCGTTACCGACAATGGCTCTAATTTTACTTCTCAATTGTTCAGAGAAGTGTGTAAGCTTTTTAAAGTAAAAAAAGTAGAAACAACTTCTTACTACCCGCAATCCAACGGTTCACTTGAAAGATCACATAGACCTTTAGTTGATTATCTAAGAACGTTTGTGGATCACAATCCATCTTCATGGGATAATCATTTACGGGCCGCAATGTTTGTAAGAAATAACTGTGTCCATGCAACTACAAAAATATCTCCTTCTGAATGTCTTTTTGGTTTCAAAGCAACAGTACCCAATAATTTGAGTAGAGAACCACAGCACTTGTACAATCATGAAAATTATTTTTATGTTTTAAGAAATAATCTCCAAAAGGCGCACAAGATAGCTAGAGAAAACTTAATAGCTAGTAAAATGCCGTCAAAGAAGTATTATGACGCAAAAACTCGTCCAATCAGTTTTCATGTGGGGGAAAAGGTTTTACTTAGAAACGCCGCAAGGATCAACAAGTTTTCTTCCCATTGGCGTCCCTGCCATATCCAATTGAAGCTATAAATAGCAGATTCAACGCTACACTTATAATAGGCAAACGAAAACGCCGTGTTCATTTTAACCGGTTGAAGCTTTTCCATGAAAACTGATTGAACCAGCTTTTACAGGTTTCTCCAGGAAATAACGACCAACCAAATTGAAAACTTTTAATTAAACTTGTACCTTTTTACAATAAAAGATTGTTTATATTAACTTTTTTACGAATCAATCTTGTACAACAAAACAATAAAAAAAATGCAATTAAATCAAATAGCATACATTTGTAGAATTTTAAAATTAAAACTAAAAGGCACGATTTAAAAATATAATAATCAATATCTTTGTGCAAAACTACTTATGAAAATTAATACATTTAAGCTAAGAGTAAGAAAAGAAAACAACAAATTTTTATTGGGATGCGTCAATCATCCATACCAAATTATGTATATCATTTTTAAGAATAATATCGTTGCGTTAATATTTATAAGTCTTATTTAATTATAATTTTATTTGTATCATTCTGTTATACTGCATGATATTCATTTATTAATGCTCTACAAAAAAAAAATAAAAATAAAATGCACGACTGGGTCGCACGTACTTGCTCTGTGGGTGCGATACTACGACGAAAACAAACTTTTCGATCAATAAGAACAACTCATTTTTGAAAAATTTGGTAAAAACTAAAAAAAATTTGGCTAAAACTGGAAGAATCGATATACGGGAGCTAACGTTAAGTAACCTTTAGTATATCAAATTTAGATGTCGTCTTTTGCGTGATATAAATGATATAAATTTCCGCTTATGGCCAAATTAATAAAACTGATATTACCAATTTCCGCTATTGTCATGTGTAGCAAAAAACTAAAAATGCAGTTTTCTTTGAAGTATTCTATATATGTTATATACAAAGTTTCATAAAAATCGGGGGAGCCTTTTTTGAGTAAATTAGTAAAAACGAAAAAATTGGCCAAAATCTAATGGCCCTTTGTATAGGAGCCACCATTAAAAAAAAGAAAATGAAAAAAAAAAAATCAATGCCATCTGATAGGAAGCAGGTAGAAACTATACCAAACAAAGTTTGAGTGAATTCGATGGAACCGTTGACGACTTATGGCCATTTGAAAAAAAGCCGTTAAGAGCAGATCTCCGTTATTTGCATTTTTAGCCAAAAACTGAAAATGCAGTTCTCTTAAAAACACTAAAAGAATATAACAGACAAAGTTTAATCAAAATCGTTAGAGCCGTTTTCGAGCAAATTAGAAAAAACCAAAAAATGTTGGCTAAAACTTATCGGCTCGTTGTATGGAAGCCACCGTTTAGAAAAGCTTCAGTGAAAAATTTACAAAGCCATCCTATAGAAAACTATAAAAAACTTTGTCAAACGAAATTTGAGTCGATTCAATCAAGCCGTTGTTAACTTATGGCTATTTGAAAAAAAGCCGTTTAAACCTGATTTTCGTTAGGACTATTTGAGCCAAAAACGAAAAACGCAGTTTTGTTAGAAATGCTTAAAGTAAGCTAAATTTTGAGTTTAATAAAAATCCTTAGAGCCGTTTTCGAGAAAATTCAAATTGAAAAAAACCGTTACTTGAAAGGTACCAGTTTGAGCCGGGCTAAAACTAAATAAAAAAAACCTCGACAACCGTTTTTCTTCAAACTACTATATAACAAGTTTGAAGAAAATCCGTCAAGCGGTTTAGGCTGTAGCATGACATGAAAAAGCGCACATCCGCACAGACGCACAGACGCACAGACGCACAGACAGACCGACGGACGGTATGGCGAAAACAACTTTTTTGGGCTTCTCTATCATCGTAATGTCATGTTTGATTAAAACCTCGATTTTTTTTTTCTGCACGAAACCAATACTTGCCCTATTGAGCAAGTAAAATAAAATGCACGACTGGGTCGCACGTACTTGCTCTGTTGGTGCAATAGTAAGATGAAAACAAACTTTTCGATCAATAAGAACAATTCATTTTTGAAAAATTTGGTAAAAACCAAAAAAATTTGGCTAAAACTGGAAAACTCGATATACGGAAGGTAACGTTAAGAAACCTTTAATATTTAAAATTAAGACGTTATCTTTTGGGTGTTATAAATGATACAAATGTCCACTTATGGGTTATGGCCTAATAAATTATACTGTTAAAAGCAATTTCCGCTATTATCATGTATAGCCAAAAACTAAAAATGCAGTTTTGTTTGAAGTATTTTATGTATGTTACATACAAAGTTTCATAAAAATCGAGGAAGCCGTTTTTGAGTAAATTTGAAAAAATGAAAAAATTGGCCAAAATCTAGTGGCTCTTTGTATAGGAGCCACCATTTAAAAAAGAGAAACTGAAAAAAAAATCAATGCCATCTGATAGGAAGCTGTAAGGAACTATACCAAACAAAGTTTGAGTGAATTCGATGCAACCGTTGACAACTTATGGCCATCTGAAAAAAAGCCGTTAAGAGCAGATCTCCGTTATTTGCATTTTTAGCCAAAAACTAAAAACGCAGTTCTCTTAAAAACACTAAAAGAATATAACACACAAAGTTTAATCAAAATCGTTAGAGCCATTTTCGAGAAAATTAGAAAAAACCAAAAAAAGTTGGCTAAAACTCAACGGCTCGTTGTATGGAAGCCACCGTTTAAAAAGGCTTCAGTGAAAAATTTACTAAACCATCCTATAGAACACTATTAAAAACTATGTCAAACAAAGTTTTAGTTGATTCAATCAAGCCGTTGTGAACTTATGGCTATTTGAAAAAAAGCCGTTAAAACCTGATTTTCGTTACGACCATTTGAGGCAAAAACAAAAAACGCAGTTTTGTGAGAAATGCTTAAAGTAAGCTAAATTTTAAATTTAATCAAAATCGTTAGAGCCGTTTTCGAGAAAATCCAAATTGAAAAAAACCGTTACTTGAAAGGTACCAGTTTAAGCCGGGTTAAAATAAAATAAAAAAAACCTCGACAATGGTTTTTCTTCAAACTGCTATATACCAAGTTTGAAGAAAATCCGTCAAGCCGTTTAGGCTGTAGCATGACGTGAAAAAGCGCACATCCGCACATCCGCACATCCGCACATCCGCACATCCGCACAGACGCACAGACGCACAGACAGACCGACGGACGGTATGGCGAAAACCACTTTTTTGGGCTTCTCTATCATCGTAATGTCATGTTTGATTAAAACCTCGATTTTTTTTTTCTGCACGAAACCAATACTTGCCCTATAGAGCAAGTAAAAATATGAAGCATAAAATGTTAAATAAATATAAGAAAAACCTAGCTTTAAGAATTAAAAAAAAAATTTTTTTGTAAGGCGGGAGGAAATGTTAAGTCGCAAAATGCTTAGTTTAAAGTAATGTTAATCAGGTCAAACGAATGTAGTTTGTGCTGTTCGGCAATATTAACATGGTAGCTACATATATGAACTTTACACGCGCCAGGTTAATTAAGCTGAATTGCAACGAGTGCATTGGCTTGGCTTGCTTTAAAAATATTGAATAAAGAAAGGAGTGCTATTTTAATTTTACCAAGCAAACGTGATGGTTATTGCTTCGGTTCGGTGCATTAAATAAAAAGTTTAAAAATAAACTGCTGCTGAAGCTGATGCCGTTGCTACACTAACAATAATTGTTGCTGCTGCTGCTGTTCCTGATGTCGCTTCCGAGGAATCATGATCTACGTTTGCACATACATACCTATACTTGTTAATGTAATTGGTTTTCATCAGCTTATCACTATGGCTGCCAATGTTGATTTCATTTCTAACTTTGTTTTTCTCCTAATGTGAATTGTTTTCTTTCTATAATTTTGATCTGATGTTATAAATTTAAATTTAATTAGATAATTATCTTTCTTGTCTTTATGGACTTTTATTTTGAATCTTGGTTTTTTTCTTCTTTTTTTTTGCGTTTCGTTGCTCATGATAACATATGAATGCAAAAATAATGGAAAAAATAATTCAAATTTTTATAATCTTTTTTCTTTTTGTTCAATATTTTCGTAGTTCTGACATGTGTGGGGTATAGGTACTTTATTCGGAGGAACTGGGACGAGTTTTTATAAAAATGTTTGGCGAAATGGTTGGTGTTACGGATCTTGACACAGTATGGTATGTTCTTAACGTTATGTGTAGATATTATAATGGTCTAAAAGTTTGTCACTTAAATGTTCGTAGTCTTAGGTCGAAGCACACTATTTTCCACCAAATGCTTGGTACCTAAAAAATGGATGTGATCATGGTTTCAGAATTTTGGCTAAATTCTGATATTTCGTGTGGACTTGTCTCAATTCCAGGTTTTTATTTGCATCGCAACGATCGTAGAGACAGAATTGGAGGGGGTGTTTGTATGTTTGTAAAAGACAATCTGTTAACTAAACATGTTTACTCATCCATCCTCTCCGTCCCCTATAGAATTTCTTGCATAGAAATTAAAAACGAATTTCAAAATCGCAACGATCGTAGAGACAGAATTGGAGGGGGTGTTTGTATGTTTGTAAAAGACAATCTGTTAACTAAACATGTTTACTCATCCATCCTCTCCGTCCCCTATAGAATTTCTTGCATAGAAATTAAAAACGAATTTCAAAAGTGTTTGCTGGTCACCGTTTACAGTCCCCCGTGTAAATTCAAAGAATATAACTAAAAAGAATTTGAAGACACGTTAACCAGGCTAAGCGCTACTTAGAGCATCATTCTAATAGGCGTTTATTTTAATGAAAATCGGTCTCGTAGTAGTTCATCAATGATGGCGTACATGTTTTCAGTCTACAAGAAATCCATCTCTAGTAGACATGTTTTTGACTATCTCAACTGAGCAAGTCTTAGGGAACAACCAGCTAAGTCTCACGTCAGATTTTATACATGACCTTCTTTTTTGTTCGTTTAGTTTTAACATTATAAGAAATTCTGTTAATGTTTTAAGATAAAAGTCGATTGACCAAAATAATTTATTAAACTTACATCAAAATGTAAATTGATTTGGCCTCAATGATATAATGCCCCAGATATTGACTCGAAAGTTTCTCTTTAAGCGTCTATAACTGCTGAACTCTATAATACGTATGTCCCTATGGTAACAAAGGTTTTAAGTCCTCAAAGCTGTCCTTGGTTTACTCATCAAATAGAAAAATTATTCAAGAGAGAGAGAGAGCGATTTTTTAGAGTGTACAAACGTAATTGGACAGAGTATAATCGATATCAATATATCTTTGCTCGAAACAATGTAACCTCATTGATACGTAATGCCAAACGTTCATATTTTATGAAACGTCATAGCCCCAAGTTAAACTCAAAGGCCTTTTGGAAAAATTTTAAAAACGCGGGTGTTATTGATAATGAAAACTCTAAATGCTCTTTCAGCCCTTCTGCAATGGGTTCTGTTTTTGTACCTAACTCTTCTGAGGCAGTATCGTTCAAATTTAGCGCATTCCCCTCTAATGGCTGCTTTGAATTTAGGTGTATTATCGATTTGGATGTAGAGTTGGCAGTTAACTGCGCCAAATCTTATGCAATTGGACTATATGGAATTACAACGAAATTTGTAAAATTAATTCTTCCAGTTCTTTTTCATTATCTGGTTCATATTATCTTTAATTACTGTATATACAGCTGTCAACTCCCTGAAAAATCGAAAAATGCCAAAGTTGTCCCCATTCCAAAGAAATCAAATCCAACAAGTCCTTCGGAATTTAGGCCCATCAAGGTTTTATCATTTCTGTCGAACACATTCAAAAAATATTGGCTCAGCAGTTGCAAGAAGATTTAGTTGGGTTCAATCGATTATCTAAATGGCAATCATGGTTTCAAAAAATGCATAGCTGTGAATCAGCTGTTGTAAAAGTAACCTCTGACCTAAGGTGTGCAATTGATCATGATGAGATAACAGTTATAGTGATGCTTGATTTTTCAAGAGCCTTTGATTGTATCGATCATTCTATACTTTTGTGGAAACTCAAAAACATCCAATTTTTTCGCTCTGCCCTTAAACTAATGTTCAATTATTTAAGAAACCGTTTAGAATGTGTCGAAACTGAACTTGGAACCTCTAGCATATATCTTGTCAACACAGCTGTCCCACAAGCCACAAGGATCAGTGTTAGGGCCTCTTCTTTTCTCCATCTTCATCAATGATCTTCCTGAATTTACTGTTAATTGTAATGTGCATGTTTACGCAAATGATGTTCCTATTTATCTATCCAGGAAGCCTGGATTATTAGAAGATTGCGTGGCTTGAGTAAATGAGGATCTTCTGCATTTTCAGGGATGGGCTGAGTACGATAATATAAAATTAAATCCTCTAAAATCGTTCGGTATGGTGTGGTCAAGAAGTGAATTACATTAGGATGATATTCTGTCCCTTATATTAAATGGCTTTATGTATCTAACCTTATGTTGAACAAATAAAATATATTGGTTATGTTATAAATAGTAAAATAAGTTGTTGTGACGCTACCTCAGATACCATTAGAAGAGTATACAGTGGATTACGTAGTCTTAGAACGTCCTCGAGCTTACTGAATCCCAACATGGAAATGCACCTGGTAAAATCATTGTTGATGTCAGTGGCAGCACTAGTTGTAGTTTTAGTGGTCGTGTGTAATTTAAGCTCCTTTAAATTTATTTAATTTTGCATGCAAATCATTATCTGTAATTAATCATAATATTCCACCGTAATTTTAAAGAAATAGTGATCTGTGTGGTGTTTTTATTTTGTCAATCAATTGCCGAACTTTATTATTTCATTGTTTTGTGTTTTTTTTTCTTTGGCTTTGGTAAGCGTCATTTTAGCCATCTTTGTTCAATTGCAATTTTGAGCTTTCGAAATTGCATTAGATATATAAACTATTTACTTCCCCTTTCTAAAACTTGTTTTCCCCTCTATTTAAAAAAAAAGAGCTTTTGCAATAATAAAAATTTACTTAGCAAATAGTAACATTTGTAGGGTTTTATTTAAGTCATAAAATAATTTTTTCCTCTATCGTTTAAATTACTTGACAGCGAAAACTGTCTGAGCGCGGTCCTGTAGACTATTTCCTTACATGGTTCGATACCTGGTGGAGTCCTAATTTTTTTTTTTTTTTTTTTTTTTCTTTTCTTACTTTTGAAATAAACTATTTTAATTTTTTTTTCTATTCTTTGTTTTTGTTTATCATAATGGTCTGCTCAGCTGAGAAATGTACAGAGCACTCGAATTCAACTCCTCTTTTTGCTTTCTTTGGTCCTTGTGGGAAATTATTCCACGCCTAATGCCTAGGCTCAACAAATAGTTTTATAGATAAAATTCATTCTTCCAAATTTGCTTTTTGGTACTGTAAAACTTGTATTGAGGTATCATTATCAAAAGTTTCATTCAAGATGTCATCTCTTAAGGATGAGATTATAAAAATTGCTAAGAACTTTGAAGTTTTATGCGAAAATGTAAACTCAGTTGCAGCTAACTTAATCTCATTTCCCTCCCCAATTGAAACTGCAAACAAATCAACATCAACAGAGCTGTTAGAACCTGACTCTTCTCATCCTTCATCCCTGCCCCCGAGAAACCCCTCTACTTCTGGGCTTACCAAGTCTGCTCTCAAAAAGGGTAAGAAAAGGGGTCGGGAAGGGTCATCGTCATTGAAAACTCCGTCCCCAGACCCAAAGCGTCCAAATTCAAGGAGAGTCATTCCAATAAGTATGCCACTGCCTCCTCCACTTCATGAAGTAGTTATTACCACTATCAACAATTCTAGTGCCGATATCGATTCACCGGCGGTTGCGGCTCCAACTGTTTTAGCCAGCACTATCCCATCTTGCTCTGAACCGAAAAGTGATTCAAGTTGTTCTTATACTAATACTAATGCCAATAAAATCAAAGATTCTGAACCTCCTAAAAAAAAATCTGTTCCTAAGCCAAAATTGGTATTTGTATCCCGACTTGACCCTGAACTCCAACCCAATGACATAATTCAACACCTTGTTGTTAATAACTGCATTTCGAGTGCGTCAGCTATAAAATGCAATAAAATCAGTAAGCCTGACAGTTTTGTGTCATCGTTCAGGACAACTACTCCTCCAGCATTTTTCGGTCTTCTCTGCGACAGTAAGTTTTGGCCTCCCGGTACACTCGTCAAAGAATTTGTAGTTCGATAAAAAAATCTCAATAATCGAGTTGCTAAAGTATCGGCTCCAAAAAACTTAATAGGATAACCCTCTTCTACCAAAATGTAAGAGGGATACGCAGCAAAACTGCTGAAGTTTTTAAGAACTCTCAAGCTTTTCCACATGACATCTTTGCTTTCACAGAAACATGGCTGAATAGTTCATTTTTGAACACAGAAATTTTCGACGATGAGTTTTCTGTTTTAAGAAAGGACCGTCATGTGGATAAGCCGAAGGAAGTGGGCGGTGGTGTATTGATTGCTGTTTGCAATTGCATCTCATCTTCCCTTGTCTCTTTACCCTTTAATGTTTCAATTGAACTCATTTGTGTTAAGGTTTCGATTCAATCAAATGATCTTTTTATTATTAATGTTTATATTCCACCGAAAAGTTCTGCGTCAGGTTTTGCCGAACTATCGTTAATCCTTGATCATATGATTGATATTGCCAGCTTAAATAGCAATATTTTATTGTTGGGTGACTTCAATTTACCTAACATTACTTGGACCCCTTCAGAAGACGAGACCTATTTAGAAGCTTCCTTAATTTCTTCGCAACAGGAACTTCTGCTTTTGGACAATATAACCTCTACTGATTTACAGCAAGTAAGCTGTATTAATAATTGTAGAAATCGAATTCTCGATTTAGTCTTTTCTTCTGACGCTGTTAGTACGGTAGTGGTAGAATCTACCTCTGCCATTTCTAACGTAGACTCCTACCATCCTCCACTGGATATATTTTTTGATATGAGCAGCAATTTACTCAATAACAATAATGCCGAAGACTCTTCTTATTCACTTGATTTCCGTAAAGCTGACTTTCAATTACTTTACGACAATTTGAGTGCTTCTAATATTTCGAATATTCATGTTTGCTCAAACATTGACGACGCAGTTACTCAATTCTACGAAATTTTCAATAGCTGCTTGATAAACTCAATTCCTCTTAAGATATCTTAAAATATCAACTCAAGCCATCCGCGGTACACGAAAGAGCTTAAATCTCTACGCAACAAACGGAACAAGGCTTGGAAGTCTTACATTAAAAGTCTTTCAATTTCTGATCAGAATGGGTTCCTTGCACTTTTTGAAGAGTTTAATTTACTTTCCAGAAACCTATATGCAGCATATGTAAAGGAAATGGAAATTTCGTTGAAGATTGATCCAAAGAGATTTTGGAAGTTTGTAAATTTAAAGAAGTCTGATGGGTATCCAATGAACTTTGTTTACAAAGATTCGGCTTTGATAAGCTCACCTGAGATATGCAATGCGTTTGCAAAGCATTTCAGTAAGTCCTTTATTGAAAATCCTGTCAATATAGACTTTGATTTCTTTGACTACTCCCGTGATTTCCCCCAAGCCACTTTTAACAACATCCAAATTGATAATGATAAAGTTTTGCATTATCTTTCATTGCTGAAAGATGATTACTCTCCCGGACCTGATGGCATTCCTCCTATAATATTAAAAAAATGTTCCTCCGTTTTAGCTTCTCCGTTGCAATTCCTTTTCAAGCAATCCCTTAAGTCCGGTAAATTTCCTCAAGTATGGAAAGACTCAATCATTACTCCCGTCTTCAAAAAGGGTAATAAGTCCGATATCACCAACTACAGAGCGATTTCTAAACTGTCTTCTATTCCAAAGCCTTTCGAACAAGTAGTTTGTGATAGCATAACGTTTTTTCTGCAAACATCTAATCTGCCATCAACAACACGGCTTCATGCAGAAGCAGTCTACTGTCACAAACTTATTGACCTTTATGAACAAGTTCTCAAAGGCATTAGATAGTGGGCATGAGCTGGATTGTATCTACACAGATTTCTCAAAAGCTTTTGACCAACTCTCACATGAAACCATCATTTTCAAATTGAAAGCTCTAGGTTTCACTGTAGGATTTGTTAATTGGATATATTCATATCTCCGAAACAGATCATACATAGTTAAGCTTAGAAATTCTTTTTCTAACCCTTTTCCAGCAAAATCAGGAGTCCCGCAAGGCAGCCGTCTTGGTCCGTTACTGTTTATACTCGCTATCAATGACGTAACTGCGTGTATTCATTCTAGTGAGATCCTTGTTTTCGCTGATGATATGAAAATTTTCAAATCTATTAACTCAGCTAATGACCGCGTAGAATTGCAAGCCGACATCGACAGATTTGCTATCTGGTGTAGCAAGAATTGTTTAAACCTGAATCCAGCAAAATGTCAGACAATGACATTTTCAAGGAAACGGGTGCCAAGTACACACGGCTATTACATTTCACAACAAGCTTTGCATCACGTTTTTAGTTTTAAAGATCTGGGAGTTAACCTTAGCCCAGACTTGAGTTTCACGGAACACATCAACTCTATTGTTAAAAAAGCTAATTCCATGTTGGGATTTGTTTTAAGATGGTCGAAGCAATTTCAAAATCCTTATGTAACCCTAGCTTTATATAACTGTCATTTTCGCCCCCATCTAGAATATGCATCACAGGTATGGTCTCCTTTCTACGAAGTTCATAAGTCTAGGATAGAGGCAGTTCAGCGTAATTTTATTCGATTTGCTTTAAAAGGTCTCTCCTGGGCAGATCCATACAACCTCAGACCTTACGAACACCGGACACAACTTCTACAGATTCAAACTTTGATAGTTTAAAAAAAAAAATTATTTTCCTTAATTTGTATTAAATTTTTTTTTTTTTTTTTTTTTTATAATGCACACGCGCTCGAGGAGTTTGTTATGGGGCAGGGACATAACTCCCTGGGACATAAGTCCATAATGGACTTATGTCCCACTCGGGTGGGACATAACTCCATAAATCGATTATGGACTTATGTCCCACCTTAATGGGACATTAGTCCATAAAAAAAAGTTCTGGATTTGTGTCCCACTTCATATTTCTTATTTAGAAAGAAAGTACTGTACTTTAAAACTGTAACCACTTGTTAAATTCAATGCAACACGCGGTATCATTGAAAGAACTTTAGTTGGTTTTCTTGTTTTGAATCGTACGCGTCAAAATAAAGGTGAAATGAATAGTGAAACAATTGAAGATGAAAGAAAAAAACTTAAAAATAAAAGAAAACAAATTGCAAATTCACTTGGATTTTAAACTTAGTTTTTTTTATTCTCGAAAAACTACTTTTATTTTCTTGGTCTCTCGAAAAACTAATAATTAAAAAAAAAATGGTTTTTCGGAAGACCAAGTTTTTTTTTAATAATTCATCTATTCCTTGCTTAGTTTTTCGAGAATAAAAAAAAACTAAGTTTAAAATCCAAGTGAATTTGCAATTTGTTTTCTTTTATTTTTAATTTTTTTTCTTTCATCTCGAATTCTGTACATTAATTTTTGTACTTACATGTTCTGAATAGGCAATGTTAATAATTAACAACTGCCTACATCCACAAGTTGGGACAACACTGAAAGTTGCATCCATTAAATAATGTCGTTCTGACTGTGGCAGAGATTCAAGGAGGTTCAATATTTTTGGTGCTTGGAATATGGTGTAACTGAAAGTGTTTTCCAATACCGTGTTTTTGTAAAACGGTTTTGCACTATCATATTTCGATATTCCATAATTGTCAATTACGTTTATTAATAATTTTTGTTTGTTTTTTTTTATGGTTTTCATATTTATTTACAATAAAATGTTATCAATTTGCTTAACAATTATGTGTTTTTCTTTCCTTTTTCTTATCAATTTTTAGTTTTATTCGAAAAAAAATATGGACTTACGTCCCACAAGGGAAAACTATGGAGTTATGTCCCATTAAGGTGGGAGTTATGGAGTTATGTCCCAAAGGAGTGGGACATAAGTCCATTATGGATTTATGTCCCCGCCCTGTTTGTTATAGCCCTCTTAATGATAAGTCATAGCGCGAGCGATAGGAAGTTAGGAAGGAAGGGAAAGGAGGTGTCGATGAATGTTTGAAGATCAAAATGGCAAGGAAAAATTGTGCCAGGCAAACCATTCCACATTCGTGTTGTACGACTAAAGAAAGAATCTCTATATTTCACGGTACGTCCGAAATTGGGCTCAAGTGTAAACTGATGAGCGTTCCTAGCTAGATGAGTATTACGGGGGAAATGTTTAAGGGGTGAAACGCAGCTGGCTACCTCGAGTGAGCATTTTTTTGTAAAAGAATCTGTAAAATAAGGAAAGACATGAGACATTTCGACGATGTTCGAGTGAAGGAAATGTTTCTCTCTCCTATCAATTTTAACGCTTTTGTCTGAACTCTGTCGAGCAGGTGGAGAAAAATTTGAGAAGCACCTGCCCAGAGATGGGAGTTATACTCGATTTTAGGGCGTATAAACGCTTTGTAAATTGTAGCCAGATCAGAAGGGGTAAAAAACTTCTTGCATCTATTAAGAAAGCCTAAGCATCTTGCAGCATTCTTGGCATTCTCAAGTATATGATCATTCCAACGAAGATTGTCACTGATACACATACCGAGTACTGATAGCTTTTCGGCCTCCTCGATGCAAGTACCATTCATGGATAATGGCATAGGGGGTGTGTTTATCTTCAACGACAAAAGACAGCATTGAGTTTTCGACGCATTAAACTCCACACGATTTCTAGTACCCCAATTCACAATGCCTGTTTAAATCGGAGTTTAACGAGCTTATCATACGATTTCGTTGTAATAACACGTCCAAAGGCGAAGACCGTGAATTATCAAACGTATACGAAAAGCTCAATGTTGAGTCGTCAGCAAAACAATTTAATGGATTAGAAGTCACAGACAAGAGATCATTTATAAAAATGAGAAAGAGAGTCGGAGACAGAACGGAGCCCTGGGGCACACCAGCATTTAATTTGTGGAGATCAGACTTGAAACCGTCTAATACAACTTGTGTTGAACGGTCCAGAAGATAGCTTCTAATCGAACGAATAAGAGTATCATCGATACCAAATGCACGCATTTTCGATAAAAGAGCTTCCTGCCAAACTCTATCAAATGCCTTTGAAGTAATAATCCTGCTTTCGCCAAAACGATGCACAGATTTTTTCCACTGTTCGGTGAGATATGCCATCAGATCACCAGTGGAACGATTGCTGCGAAAGCCGTATTGCCGGTCATTTAAAAGCTCACGATCTTCGAGATATTTCTTGAGCTGACGATTTATCAGCGTTTCCATGACCTTGGAAAGAAGGGACGTAAGTACAATTGGTCGATAGAAGGAGGGGAGGAGAAGTCACCTGTTTTTGGGACGGGCTGGACAAATGCTGTTTTCCATCTACTAGGAAAGATTTCTGAACGATAGAAGCGATGAAAAGCTTACGCAGTGGTTTTGCCAGCGATGAAGAACACCTCTTCAGAAGAATAGGGCGTATATCATCCGGGCCAGCGGATTTGTGTATATCAAGATCTTGAAGTACTCTGGCTACTGTACGAGTGCGGAAAAATACCTGTCCCATAGAAGAATTAACGTTCTCAAGTACAGGAGGGGCATTGTTGCTTGCAGGCAACGTAGAACTTGCAGCAAAATGAGCTGCGAGCGTATTCGCCTTCTCTGAAGAGCTGACAATAGGCTTATCGTCGACGATGAGCGTTGGAACTGATGATGACGTTGAGTTCTTGACGTTTTTTACAAATGACCAGAAGTTTTTACTGCCTTTAGGACATTGCAGAATTTTTTGCCGTTACTTCTGGTCATGTAAAAATTTCGTTTTATGGATAACGGAGTTGCATGAGTTCCTAACTTGTTTGTGTTTCTTCCGGTTTTCCTCAGTTGGATTGGCTTTATAGGATCGGAAGCTTACTTCTTTCAACCTGATAGCTTCTTTACACTCTTCGGTAAACCAAGACTTTTCTTTTGGTTTGATACATTTTGTTCTGCGAGGGACAAAAGTTCTCATTCCAAGAAAAATCACTTCTGTAATCATTTCAGCACTGGCATCAATGTCATTATCGAGGAAGCATAATGACCAGTTAAAGTTGCGAAAGAAATTATTCAGACCGTCCCAGTTGGCTTTCTCGTATTGCCAAACGGTCCTAGTGCGAATTTTTTCTTTAACTGGATGGTCGGAGATCGAGAAATTAGCTGAAATGACACAATGGTCCGAGGAGCCAAATGGAGAAGTTACTTTAATAGTATATTTATCAGGATGGGAAGTAAGGAACAAGTCAAGAGTATGGGCCGAATACCCATCAACATCCGGTATACGAGTAGGCTCATCGACAAGCTGGGTAAGATGGTTATACTCAGCAAAGATCTCGGTATACCTTCCTTCGAGTGTTGTCTGGCCAGAATAGCGGAGCCAACTTGAATTGTGTACATTGAAGTCGCCCGTAATCACGACTTCAGTGTGAGGACAATGGGAAACAATTCGGGAAATTGAATCTGAAAAAACATCTAACTCATCACAAGTAGACATGCTGTCAAGATTCGGACTGCTGTAAAGAAAACAGTAATGAATGATATGCTTGCGGACAGTGAATTTGAGCCACAGGAAATTAAAGTTCGTATTAGAACAATGCCCATATTGGGGAAGGCTCTGGCAAGCAATATCATTCCTAACATAAACAACAAGACCATGGTGAGAAAAAAGTAGTGGCACTAAGTTATATCCAAACAAACAAAATTCTGATAAATCAGTATTCTGTCCAACTTGGGTTTCACTTAATGCCAAAACAGCTGGCCTGTATTGCACAGTATGGGCGTACACAGAAAAAAAAATTCTTTCTTAGCCCACGAACATTTGAATAGACGACACAAAAATCACTTACCATTCTGAAAAACTAAACACACAGAATTCAACTTTGACGAAACTTATTTCAGTCGTGCAGTATAGGCCCATATTAATTCCAATTATAAACAAACTGTCTTAGGTGTTATGCCCATAAAACAATTTGCAAACGGGAATTAATATAGACAAAAAACACGAATGAAATATACATCAAATGCTACTCACCTATCCAATGCAAAACTTCTTGCGATAAGCCTCACAAGAGGCTTGCATTGCATAGAAAGCAACAGTTATGTTGCATTTAATGATTACATACGGTTCATCTACGGCTTGCCTAGACATGAAAGTGATTCACGTCATAAAACCTCGCTATTGGGTATGAGTTTGGATGAGTATTACAACTTAAGATCAGTTTTTAAAATCCATGACATCATTCATAATAACTGTCCAGAGTATTTGTATGAATTTCTTAGTTTTCTTCAATCACCTAGAGGCGTTCAATTAGTATTACCAAGACTTGCACATGCCGTAGGAGAGCGATCTTACTTTGTCAATGCAATTCGGTTGTGGAATAACCTTCCACACCAGTTGCAAAGAAATGTCTCGCCACGGGGATTTCGAAAGGAGCCACATCTATATTTATTATTATTGTTTATATATTGTTATCACATCTAATAAGTAAATATCTACATCATTTATTAGTGCATCAGTACCTATCAGCGGTTCGTATGCGTAAGACGTTTATTATTCTCTGTGCGGTATATCTAAGAAAAAAAAAACCATCATTGGTAAACGAAATCATTCACCTTGAATGGAAGACACTTTGTCTTCACACGCTAAATCCTTCAAAATGAGTTCTTCCAAGGATCCAAATAGAAACAATAAATTTATTCCCCTTCAATCTTTACCGGATTCTGATAATAGCGATATCGAATACGATGAAACTATTGAACCTATTCCAAACGTATCTAAAAAGCAATCTAAGATTCCTTCGGTATGTTCTACAGCGTACAAGTGAAGATGTTCACAAATTGTTTAGTGAAATTAAACTTGAAAATTATAGTATCAAGAAAATGTCTATTGGCATCAAAATAAATTGCGAAAGTGCTGAAACACATAAGACTCTCTGTGCAAATTTGCAAAAAATAAACTGGCAATATTATACACATGATCTTCCAGCCATGAAATCATTTAAATTTATGTTATATGGATTGCATGAACTCGATAACACTGATGTCCTTAAAAATGAACTTATTTCAAATGGCCTTAAATGCCAAAATGTAAAAATTATTAAAAAAAAAATACGACCAATTCGTAGACATATTTTACTTGGTTTATTTCGAAATCGGTTCTGTGCGGTTAAGTGATCTAAGAAAAAACATTCGATCAATCATTAGAACCCCAGTAAAATGGGACTTTGCTCGTAGGCCAAGAAACAACTCCAGTGTCATTAAATGTGCTAATTGCAAAGAGACACACAAATCATACGACCCCGATTGTATAAGCAGAAAAAGTTTCCTTGCCATATTAGTCTAAGAGCCCACAGCAAATTTTGGGGGTGAAGATAAAACCAGATAATTGTTACATGAACTTAAAGCTCTGCACTAGGCAGTGTCAAAAATTTTGTGGTAGCTGAGGCAAGTAATAGTACCCTAAAAACAGTTATTTTTCCGAAATGTTGTTTTTTAATATAACCGTTTGTACCTTCTCTGAAACAAAAGAACAGGTCCACCTGATTACAAAAATATAGGTCAAAGACGTTTTAAACGTCGCCTTCACCTTGCCAGGCGCGCTAATACACCCAAAGAAAAATCGGTATAAAATTAACCTAAATCGCGTGTTAACTTACATGTGCTCTAGCGCCCGTTTGAGCCTACTTAGTTTTAAGGTAAATTGACTTATTTTCCTTACGTAAATCCAAACAACGTCGGAATGTGTAAAATTTCCTTAGATCTATCATATTTTGTGTCTGATATTCTAAAGTAATTTTACCTTAAACTAGGATGATTTTAACTAATCCATTTACCTTATAACAGTGTAAGTTGCCTTAGTGTATATCCTACACTAGCGTTGTTTTACCTTAGCAAGGTGTTAAACTGCCTGAGTATCTAAGGTAGTATACCAAATGTTTACCTTATAGCTAGGGTAATTTAAGTCAGTTTGCTAAGGTAATTTTGCCCTCCACTTGGGTATTTTTTATCAAGTTTTTACCTTAGCAAGAGGTAAGAATGCCTCAGTATTTAAGGTAATATATCAAATGTTTGCATTATATCTAGGTTAATTTATGTTAATTTGATAAGGTAATTTTACCCTCTTATAGGGTGATTTTCACCTTAGCAAGGTGTTAAACTGCCTAAGTATCTTAGGTAGTATACCAAATGTTTGCCTTATAGTTAGGTTAATTTAAGTCAGTTTGCTAAGGTAATTTTACCCTCCACTAGGGTATTTTTTACCAAGTTTTTATCTTAGCAAGAGGTAAGAATGCCTCAGTATTGAAGGTAATATATCAAATGTTTGCATTATATCTAGGTTAATTTATGTTAGTTTGCTAAGGTAATTTTACCCTCTTATAGGGTGATTTTCACCTTAGCAAGGTGTTAAACTGCCTAAGTATCTTAGGTAATATACCAAATGTTTGCCTTATAGTTAGGGTAATTTAAGTCAGTTTGCTTAGGTAATTTTACCCTCCACTAGGGTATTTTTTTACCAAGTTTTTACCTTAGCAAGAGGTAAAAATGCCTGAGTATTTAAGGTAATATATCAAATGTTTGCATTATATCTAGGTTAATTTATGTTAGTTTGCTAAGAAAATTTTACCCTCTTGTAGGGTGATTTTCACCTTAGCAAAGTGTTAAACTGCCTAAGTATCTTAGGTAGTATACCAAATGTTTGCCTTATAGTTAGGGTAATTTAAGTCAGTTTGCTAAGGTTATTTTACCATCCACTAGGGTATTTTTTACCAAGTTTTTATCTAAGCAAGAGGTTAAAATGCCTGAATATTTAAGGTAATATCTGTGGTCACGAGGTATAACCGCTAAAGTCGTTTTTTAACATTTTTCAGGAGAGCGGTTTAAAGTTTTTACAAAGAGTTCGAAATTACAAAACACTGTAGAAAATCGAGGAAAAGTCTGATCGTCTCAATTTTTTATCAAATCAGACGTATTTTAACGCTTCTTCAGTCTTGTTTGAAAAATTTGGGACTAAATTGAATTAAGGGGCGTGGCAAGCAACATTTTACATTTTAGCTGTTATGTCTTGACACAACTGTAGATACAAAAAATCTAAAGTCAAGCTTAGCTGTTATTCCTCGTTGTATATTTAATTGTTTGTTCACTTAAATTGACTTAAGCTTTTTTTCCTTGTGCCAATGGAAACAATCCTTTCAAATTTCTTGACTTTATCTGTTTTTCCAAAACCAATAAAAAGACTTATGTAAGAATTTATTGACTTAAGTTTTTTTGCACAGTATGGAAAAAAAGATTAAAATGGCCAAAATCACAAATAGAACTGGATTAGGTTCTGAAAAGCATTTTTCTTTATAACTACATATTAGTTATTTGGATTCCCGGGAAAATATTTTTTCCTTTTTCTTAAGAAAAAAAAAAACAAAAGCTAAATACTTTGAAAATATGAGTTTTATTGTATATGTAGTTTTAAAATAAGTCATTTAAGAACTTTAGGATAAAAACAGAAAATAACATTAACAAACTGAAGAAAATCGTAAAAAACAACTAACGAATTCAGTAATAAAACAGACAAAAACAAAACGTATTAATTGTATAAAGAAATGCATTAATATAGTAAGGTAAGCATTGAATAGTATCAAATTTCTTCGTCTTCGCTTTGTAAGTCGGGATGTGTGTTTGGTGTGCATGGGGTTGTTGGAAGGCTTCTATAAAATCCGTGAAGATCAGGATTTACATATTTCATTAAGTCCATTAGATCTTTCTTTTTTTCAATCGATATACAAGGTAAATCTGCGATTATTTTAAGATTATCTGTTGAGAAAGTCATTTCTCCTCTGTTGGCCAGTACCAATATTTTAAATGGTTCTTCGGGGCTTAAATTAGTTTTATAGAGAATCTGTTTAAAATCACTGGTATAACGAATCCACCTTACACTATTCCATGTAAATTTTTCTCCGTCTAAATTGCATCGTTTCCAATTGAAACTTGTTTTTGATAACCCACCAAAGTCAAAGAAATCAGACGATTTCATTTCAAAGGCTTTTATTTTCGAATTAATCCCATCGATAAACTGATACCAATCTCTGGGCACACTTATCTCAACATTCGACTTTTTTTTCTTTCTTTCAATGAGTGCATGATCAGTATCGTATTCTTTAAGGAAAAGAAGGAACATTGCAGATACATAAGAATTCTTATTTTGGCCCGAGCATGAGTCACTGTAAAATGTTATTTTATGGATTCTCGGTGGCAATGATTTAAGATGCTTGTAAAGGCATGATGAAATTTCATTACCACCTCGGCGAGCAACACATTCGTGCCACATAAAGCAGCTAGATGAATTAGTTTCAAGATCATGGATCGTAAGGTTAAACGTCCACAGCTGCCTTTTGTAAAATCTTACAGAGTTTCTAAGAAATGGAGTTGGCAGACATTGCCGCAAATCGAACGCGAATGCTCTCATGTCTTCATTTTGGTTTGCGTTTTCCTTGTCCATCCTTTTTTGCTCATACCCATACTCGGCTTTCTCTATATGAAGGTTTTTTTGCTCTTTTAACAATTTTATTTCTTGTTCTTCTTGAGTTATATTAATTTTTGATTGAAAGGTATCGCAGGTTGCACAGGTGTCTAATTTTGGTGCTTTGAACTTCAGGTTCATTGTGTGAAATATTTCAGAATATTTGGTCATTCCAACAGGTTCAAGGACTTCATCTTTATACATTCGGTGCATTGCCGCAAGGCTCAAACTTCCATGCAGATACTTTTTCGATGTATCCCTTCGGCTATAGTGACTTTCGTATGCCGGAAATTTGTTAATATGCCGTCTGACTTCTTCTTTCCTGTTTGGACTTATTTGGTTAACAGGATTTCTTTTTCCACGCAGATTTTGGAAAGGCAAAAGTGGACATGCCACCTTTTTGGCAATAACACTTTTAATAAAACTTTCGGTTTCAGAAAAACACTGTGTGAAATGTGTACGACAGACGCTAGTTCGGTTTCCATCATATTCCAAAAAATATTTCACGGTATTTTCGCGATTGCGTTTCCGTTCCGAATTCAACAGGGTGTTACACCTCTTCTGTTCAACAACCAATAAACCACCAATATACAAAATTCTTTTGTCGTATGATCCCAGAGACCAATAGTGGTTAAACAATGTTTGTATTTTATCAAACGAACATTTTTCTTGGCACTTACTCCGACACTTACCAAAGGGTTGAGACGGCCTAGCATTCCTTACTTTTCCAGAAGAGGTTTGGTAGGCCTTTCCTAGGTTTCTTGACTTCTGACGATTTAGTCTCTTATTTTGGTGTTTTGATGCATTCGATAAATTCTCCAATTGTCCAACTATATGTTCTATTTCTTCTTCAGAGTCTGAGCAAGTAGGAGTAATTTGAAAATCAGGGTCTTTCATTGAATCGTCAGAATTTTCCCATTCGGGTAGGTCATTGCAATCACTATTATTAAAATTATTGGATGAGATCGTGTTGTTTATTTGGCTGAGAAGTTCGGTTCTTGAATCTTGAACTAAAATATATGTATTATATTAAAATAAAATACTTTTATTATGCTAACAAAATAACTTACTTTTAAATAAATTAATATCAAAATCAAATCCATTCATTGAAGATTTTGTTTCATGAGGAATTGGTTGAAAAAAATTAACTGTGGAATGAGGAGTAGTTTCATTCGATTTTGAATATCCATACGAAGCTAATTTGTGAGGCCATTGAAAAAGCGAACCTAATTTATCATGCATATAAGGAATTTCATTCGGTATAACAGACTGGGATGTTTTGAAGTTATTGATGTTACCAGGGTAATAGAGTAATTAATGAGAATATTTATATTCTTATAGAGGATTCTTTGGTGCTTACCACTTCTCGTATTTTCATATTGTGTACGATTTCTTTGCATTACATAACTCTTGGAACAAGTTTTTTTTTCTGTAAATACAACAAACAGAATCTCGCTCAAGAAATAAAAGGAACTTGTTTCGTTCATTCAATCACATCAATTCTGAATCAGTTTTCACCGCAATCTGATGGACTATCAAAATGTATATAGATGAGGAGAGCCAGGACATACAGACATACAGACATACAGACATACAGACATACAGACAGACAGACATACAAACATACAGACATACAGACATACAGACATACAGACATACAGACATACAGACATACAGACATACAGACATACAGACATACAGACATACAGACATACAGACATACAGACATACAGACATACAGACATACAGACATACAGACATACAGACATACAGACGTACAGACATACAGACATACAGACATACAGACATACAGACATACAGACATACAGACATACAGACATACAGACATACAGACATACAGACATACAGACATACAGACATACAGACATACAGACATACAGACATACAGACATACAGACATACAGACATACAGACATAAAGACATACAGACATACAGACATACAGACATACAGACATACAGACATACAGACATACAGACATACAGACATACAGACATACAGACATACAGACATACAGACATACAGACATACAGACATACAGACATACAGACATACAGACATACAGACATACAGACATACAGACATACAGACATACAGACATACAGACATACAGACATACAGACATACAGACATACAGACATACAGATATACAGACATACAGACATACAGACATACAGACATACAGACATACAGACATACAGACATACAGACATACATACATACAGACATACAGACATACAGACATACAGACATACAGACATACAGACATACAGACATACAGACATACAGACATACAGACATACAGACATACAGACATATAGACATACAGACATACAGACAGGCATACAGGCTGACAGACAAGCAGACAGACGAATAATCCTTTTTATTATTTACCTTCCTTGTCACCTCGTTCCTTTAACATTCTGGCTAAGTCCAAGAGCCTTTGAGATCGCGATGACATTTTAACACTCCTTACTACTTCTCTAAGAACACTTAAAAACGATATTTTCACAGGCTTTAAGACACAACAACGAAACTCGCACAGAACGAAAAAAACTAAAGTCAAGTTATGACAGCACTTGAGTGAACTATTTTTTTAATGTTAGCAAGGCAAAACAATTAAAGTCAACTTTATTTTCCACTGGTTTTCATATGATTTTGAAATAACCACTCAACTCTACATGAGAAATTGCAAGACTGATTCACTCGCGCGGAATAAGAACGAAATTTGAGATATGCCCCTTTATGGCCACATTTCACATTTGGAAGAACCACCAAATTCGAATAAGGAATGGAAAATCTTATATAGATCTTGAGGAATAACCAATAAACTTGACTTTAGTTGTTTTTCCTCAATAGAAAAAAGAATTTAGCGCAAAATATCAGGGTAGAAAAACAGCTAAACTCGACTTTAGCGGTTTTACTTTGACCACGAAATCAAATAAAAGTATCGAATTTCACACAGAAAAACAACTAAACTCAAATTTAGCTGTTATTTTTCGTATTAAAAGAGTTAATCGATGATCCTTAATCGACTTAAGATAATGAAGTCAGATCTTAAAAAAAAATTCAATTAAGTGAATTTGCCTTAACCGTAGACCTACGTTGGGGTCGTTTTCGACCCAAATTTTTTTTTTACTTCAGATATTTTAAAAACTAATTACTATTTTAAGCTACCTATCCATGACTTTGTTGCTTAGACTATAATCTATAGAAATCCAACCGTTAACATTTTTTAAAACTAAAATGACTTTGCTTTTTTTGAATTTGGGTCTTTTTTTCATATGGGGTCGTTTTCGACCCGTCATATGTTTTTGCATTTTGTATGGAAATTTCGTTGCGTTTGCATTGAAAAAGGGAGTGAAATTTTGTATTTATTTATATTCAATCAAAAATCAAATAAAAACAAATATTTTGGAAAAATGTCCAGATGTTCTTCAAGTGATAAGGAGTTTTCTTCGGGTTGTGATGAAGATTTTGTTCCTGGAGTGTAAATCAAGTGAAACAGATAATGAAGGTGAAGAAGCACCCGTGGATTCCGAAAGTAATGATTGTTTGTTTGTTTCGAAGGACAACACGGTTTGGATCTCAGATTGCTTTATTTTACAGCCCGTCACCATGTGTTACGGTGGACGAACAGCTACTAGGTTTCCATGACAGATGCTCATTTAGACAGTACATACCTAACAAGCCGGAAAAATACGGCTTCAAGTTTTATGCTTGCACTTGTGCTGAAACATCATTCGTCTGGAGGATTCAAGCCTACTTAGGAAAACCGGTTGGTGGTGAAGCTGAAAAAATCAAGGTGAGCGCGTGGTTTTTGACCTAGTTGAAGGCTTGAAGGTCTACAACATTACAATGGATAACTTTTTTTTCCTCATACCAACTTGGACAAAAATTGCCTCAGAAGAATCTGACCATGGTTGGAACGGTTCGGAAAAATAAGAGAAGTATGCAACCGAAACTTTTGTTAGGAAAAAAGCAACCACTGTTTCAATCAACGTTCTTATTTACGGATTTCACTACACTTGTTTCGTATATGAGTAAGAAAAAAAAATGCACCGCCGTCGTCGTCCAAAGCACTATGCACCACAGTGTTGAAGTAGGGCCTGAGCCCAAAATGATGCCGGAAATAATACATTTCTATAATAACACAAAAGGCGGTGTTGACAATGCCGATAAAATGCTATCCGGCTTTAGCGCAAAACGAAAAACTAATCGTTGGCCAATGTCATTGTATATATAAACTATAGTACTACCACTTGAGGCGCGCTATCTATCGTCGAAAAACTAAGCTCTAGAATAACATGGGAAGCAACAACAACAATTAAAATGGTGGAAATTGTTGTTGTTGCTTCCCATGGTATTCTAGAGCTTAGTTTTTCGTCGATAGATGGCGCACCTCAAGTGGGAATACTATAGTTTATATATGCAATGCCAATGTGCGTTTTTTCGAGCATTATTGATATATCAGCATTGAATATGCTTTTATCATTTTTATGCAAATCGATCCAGAGTATCAGACATCGCGTGGCAAGCAAAGCCGGAAGAAGTTTTTACACGATCTAGGTGTTTAGTTGACAAAAAACTATACCCTGAACAGATCAAGACCACCTCGCGCTTCATGTTCGCTTACTCTTCAGGCTACCATGAACAACAAAGAAAGTGAACATTTCAACCCACTTGCCAAAAAGCAAAGATTTTCTTCTCCCCAGCCAAAAAAGCGTGGCAGATGTTCAATCTGTGTGGAAGAAAATTCAAAAACAAAAGAAAACAAAACGGAGCTTGTTTGCTGCGGATGCGGCAAAAATATTTGTATAAGCAAACACAATCGTAATGTGTGAAATAAATGTATCGAAAATGTTTAAACAATAGTAATAAATAACTTCTATATTAATTAATTTTTAATAAAATCTCATTTAAGAAATGTATGTGTGAAGAAATATTCATTTTTTGCTTTATTCCCATATAAAACATACCAGGGTCGAAAACGACCCGTCAACGTAGGATTAGTCGTTTTTTTTAAACGTAGGTCTACGGTTAACGAGGATCTAAGAAAGTGACTTTAGTTGTTATGTTTTTTGGATATTGCTCCCCCAATTTTTAAGATACAGAGCTAAAAAAAAAATTGACCATAGATTCGGACACGCTGGACCAAACTATACAAAAATCTAGATTTCGTCTAAACTCGACTTTAGCGGTTCTTCCTTGTGGCCACAGATATATCAAATGTTTGCCATATATCTAGGGAAATTTATGTTATTTTGCTAATTTTATTCTCCTATAGGGTGATTTTTATCTTAGCAAGGTGTTAAACTGTCTAAGTAACTTAGGTAGCATACCAAATGTTTGCCTTATAGCTAGGGTCATTTAAGTCAGTTTGCTAAGGTAATTTTACCCTCCACTAGGGTGTTTTTACCTTAGCAAGAGGCAAAAATGCCTGACTATTTAAAGTAGTACACAATTTTTTTTTATTGATGCACTCATTTAGCTTTTGGGTCAGGAGAATGTCGATAATTATGCTTAAGACAATTAATGAAAAACTTAAACATGAATTTAAGATTAATTTTTTTTTATTTTGTAAGGATAACATTGTGTATTGTATTGTGATTTGTTATTAAGATAATAATAAATTACAATTAATATGTACAGGAAATTTAACTAGGGCTGGTAACGAGACTTTTGACGAGACTAACACCTCTATTGCGATTGTCAACGATCAAATCGATCATTGAACATAATAAACAATTTTTTTTAATTATTAATTTTTTTTAAATTTATATCGATCTCATTAGTCAAAACTTTTTTTCTGTTGGGTTTTAAGGTATAGAATTTTAATATTTATCAACGATCAGTTTGATCATTGACAAGTGGCAACCGTAATATGGGTGTAAGGGCCCAGTTAAAGCTATCTTTGAAATGCATCATTGAAAATTTTGATTTATGATTTTTAGACGATTTATGAAACAGAATTGAATTTTATTGGTAGCTGACACATAGACAGTTTTTTGAATGAAAGAAAGAGTGCATCTAGAAAAAAGTAAGACTTCAGCCTCTTATTATTGTTGTGAGCAGAGTTTAATTTTAAATACTTTTATCAAAATGAAGCTAATGAGATTTAGAATTTTCGCTAGGAAAAAAATACTTTATTCTGATTGAAACTTTGCTTTTAATTAACGGTTAATATTTCACTGTGCACTGTATGTTTTCTATCAGTGCAATAGGTAATAAAATTAAATTTAAAGAAAAGCTTCAATCAGAATTAAGTAGGCATACTTTAAGTGAAAAAAAAATTAAAATTCATTAGCTCCATTTTGGCCATTAAAATCTTATTCTATTTTATTAATCGTATTTAAATAAAAAATCAAAATTTTGAAAGATAGCCGTAACTGACACCTAACTTTGCAAGTTTCGTAATCGTCCAGTCAAAACCGTAGAATTTCAAAAACCATCTTGAAAAGCATCTTGTATTTGTTTTATTAAACTTGATATAGTTTTACACAAAATTTTTTGTTTTTGATCTTTTTACAGTGACAAATTTAAGCGAAATTTGGTAAAGGCGCGTTTCAAGATGATTTTTGAATTTCAACAAGACTTGCGAAATTGTCGAAAATTTCGTGGCCCCCGAAGTCTAACAAAAAGAAAATTATTTTAGAGAAAAGCGTTGCTCAAGGTCATTTAAAAAAGTCTGCACAGATGGGATTATGTCACCATCATCAATTTCAAAAAAAAATATTTGAATAAATGTCCATACTGATATACATTGTGGAGGATATTCAATATTAAGAACAAAAGTCATTTTCATATAAAAATCTATACATTCTTAATAAGATTGCATTTTATACTTAATGTTATCTATTGCAACGTAAAAATTTTTAAACTTAAACTTTTCTCCAACAACAATTATAAGAGGCTGAAGTCTTACTTTTTTCTCGATGCATTCCTTTCGTCTTTCGTTCAAAAGACTTTCTATGTCAGCTGCCTGCTTCACCTCCAAAGTGAATGCTGACAACGAGTCATTGATCGTGAATTTTGTTGATTTTCTCTGGAACTTCCTGGCTGCGGGTGTCGAAACTCCGTGAAGAAGTTGGGCATATCCCATGTTGATGTTATCTGAAAGTAATGCAAGAAGAGAATTAGTTTTATTTGTATATTATGTATATGGTATGTATTAGCAGGGTGTTCCTTAAAAATAATTACATTGTGAATGGGCCCAAATCAGCTCCAAATGGTGTTTAAATGATTCCATATTATTTTTAGATTTTTAAATCGATACAGCGATTATAGAGGATGAAAAATCTAAAAATGTTAACGGACTATTTTGTAATTATTTGGAACTGGTTTAGGTTCACCCAATCATTTGTACTTTACTAAAAACACTATAATGATCACCCTATATGTAATTAGTAAAAATGCTTTTAAAAAATTTCCCATTTTTCAAATTGGAATGTTTTCCCCGGCTTCATAAAATTGTAGTCTATTTCAATCTGCAGAGAATTAAAAAAAAATATGGATATAATTAAAAAAAGTTTTAAGATATAGTCGAGTCAATAAAGCTGAAAAATGTTAAGGACTGAAAGTTTTTTAGTATAGGTATGTAGTTCCGATGTTAACGATATTTTTGGGTTTAATGTATTATTTAAATCTATAATTTTTTTGTTTTGTATTTTGTTAAATAGGCTGATGTTTCAATATTATCTATGTACGTTACTTACAGTGAAGAAAAATCGATTTTGTTCATAAACTAATTTTGTCAACTAACTTAAGGAGCGTTTGGTATTTTTTTACTTACAAGTTCTTGTGCTTTCGAATATTTATATAGAGGCCAGTCCAAAAATATTTGTTGTAGCCCAGAGTCATTATTTTTGTCGATCATGCCTCTACAAAATCTCACTGTTTGGACCCATTGTTTGAGAACGCTTTCCCAGTTCCGGTCATGTTTTAGCTTGGTACAAATGCTTACCAGCTCAACCTCGCTTCAAGAATCTGTAAGAATGTTATTTGTTATTTGTATTACTTAACATAAGAAAACACACACCTTTGTTTATATCTTCCTCGACAACATCTGCCTGTTTGTTTTTTTTCGAACTGGAAGTGGAAGGGCACTCATCCACTCTTAACTTCTTCATCGCCCTTCTTTGTCCTCTATACCTGTCATAAAGTTTGCCTTTTGGGGACATCTTTTCACTCCTTGCACATAGTAGGTTGCCTGTGTTGGAATCAACAGCTTTATGAGAAAGAAAACTTTGAAATATGTAGTGTATTTTCTAATTACTTTTTGCTCAGAAGAGAAAATGCTAACAATTTGTTCCGCGAGCTTAGCACATCCGTTGACAGAGAGATTTTTGTTGTTTTCTGTGTAGTGTTGAATAATTTTTCTAACAACATTGGTTCGATCTTCAGGTTTTAAATGATTGTTTTTCTTGTAGTTCGTAATTAAAGCTTTTCCCTGCTCAGTTTTGTTGAGTATGTCAAAAACCGTAATCTAAATAATATTAAATTATTTCAAAAAACATATTATTTAGTAAAAACACATTAGTATTTTGTAAGACTTGTAATAAAAAGTTCTTATTTGTATATTTTTCTGTACCTTTATTTTTAAGGACACATATGTAGAGGACAGCATTTATAACTGGGGGCGTTTGAATCATCGAAATCAAGCAAGCAGAATTGAAATGACGACTGTTTATTTTCAACACTTATAAGAATTTCAGGGAAAATCATAAGAAATTCTTATAAGTGTTGGTTATGACACGATTTCATTTCAAAAGTTCTTAATCGATTTTGATAGTTCAAACAGTTCATTGTCCTACAAAAAGTATTTTGTTTCATTTCTAGGTAGTATATTGTGTACGTAGCTATGTATCAATCAATTAGGGTCTATCACCGTAATGATTTGATATACTTCCAGTGCATGAATAGTCCGGACAAAATAGACATTTCGGTTTGCAAAAATTCGCATAAAGCTGAAAATTGGAACAGACGTTGGGAACACTATTTCAAATAAACTAAGCAACATTTATATCGATCTGACTGGTGCGTTAGAAGTTATTCAAGGTCAAAAGGTCAAATAAACGGTTTTTACAATTTTTCTTGCAAACGGTAGGTTTTATCATAAAAATTTATGAGACAATGTTGTAGACCATGAAATTATCTACAAAACTTAATTATATCATTTTTTTGTTAGAAAAACCATTTCGGAGATATCGTGATTTTAAAACTTGAAGGAGTCACGTTCTATATGATATGCACATATGTATATGCCACATGCATACATTTAGTCCAGTCGACAGGTTGGAAAAAGTGGGTGAAAGGTGGAAAAAGGACGGAAGCTAATGAAACTATCAGATATTGTTGAAGGATAGTTAATAAATATTTTACGAAGTTTTGGACCTCGAGGTCCCTATGGAAAAAGAGAAGGGGGAGGTTGAAGGTGTAACTGCAAATTTTTCGACCTTGCAACGGTTTTTTCTCAGTAACTTTTGTTCCTTACGTTCTATAGAAAAAGCATTTCCATTTTGTAGTAGAACGTCAAATTTCCTACAATTTTGTTGGTACCAAAACATGATGCCGAAGTGTTGATGTTGGACGGTTCTTCGGATCACTGCTGCGTCTATTTTGATGTCGTGGAGCTGGTATCGGGAAGCGTTTTAGATTAAAGTTTCGGCCACGTATTGTTCTCCAAATAATGTGTATCATGACGGCTATAATACAGAAATTGGCGAGGTAGCTGACAATAAATTGATGGGTGTCGGTGTTCTTTATTTGTATCAGTGTTTTGTCCAGTTGTTGTTGCGTGATCCCCGTTTGTAGGGTCTCTAATTCATTGGACAGTTTCCGAAAATTAATGGCATTATGTATCATTGTTGTGGGGTTTTTGTGGGTATTGATGAAATCTGAAAGGTTGCTTGCTAGAACGAAAGACGCTCGCATTGTGCTTGTGAGAGCGCTGTGTCCCTGTATGGTGAACTGGTCTTATTTAAGAATGCAACCTGCTGGAATTGTAAGTACTCTTGAGTTGCTTAGCCGGATTTGATTCAGGTTTCCTTTACAAACGCTATTAATAGAGGTTTGATGTCGAAGCGAATATACCCAGTGATTTGACTGATGCAATTGTATACAGAATTGTTCATCTGGAAAGTCTTCCAGTTGACAAGAAGAGTGCTCTAAAGCCTGGTTGAAGAGACTGAATTCACAGAGACTGATATTAGAGCCCTTCTGGTAAAGAGGGTGCATTTGGTGACAGACGATATCTTTTTCTAAAATCCTTGTGCAGGAGTTGAATTCTGCCTTGTTTAATGGATAGTACTGCGTTCTATGCAAGTTTATTATTATATAATCGGAAGATGGTCTTATTGCAACAAATGATGCGTTAACCAAGACTGGCACTGGGATTATGCTGTATATTTCATACTGCTCGGTTGTGACAAGCGGTATTGCTAGTTTGAATATTACGTGCGAATCAACGATGCGTCCTTCCGCAGTTATCAATTTATAAAGTAATGATATGTCGCTGGTTGTCTCTAAGAGACGCAAAGTTGATGGTAGATTGGCTTTAATATTTGTCATTTCTTGCCCTAATTGATTTGGGTGTATTAGGTTGGCACTTATTTTTTAAATGATGAACGTCTGTTATTAGGTCCAGAAGAAGAGCTTGAGTCTTTTGAAGGTTAGTGGCGCCTATGAACATATGACATTGGACATGTGTTGGGCATAATTGGAATCGAGTACTCCGAATAGTGAATTAGCCAGATTTCCAACTATGTTGACAGCACCACGTTTTGGATGAGACACCTTTTCTTGTAACAGCTCATCTTTGTCATTTATGTCTTGAAGAAGGAATTGCAAAACTTGTACGAACGCTAAACAAGAGTCAGCCCTTGTCATCTTTTTGCAAGACTCCCTTAATTTGTCGTTGCCTCTGTTAAGCCACTTTAATTCCTTCCAATAGGATTTTAATTCGTAGTACACCACTATGTCCCATTGGTCAGATATGATGCTAGCTTTTCCTAGGTTTTCAAAATGTATTCCTCTAGTTGTTGTAGAAGGTGATATTGTGGCCTGGTCGGTCGCATATGGCTATAGGTAACATTATCAATATAGCTACTAATGATGACCAGAGCCCTAGATTACACACCTTAAACGGATTTTTCTTTGCCCTTTTTTTTGGTGGGCTGGCAGGTTCATCTTGTTTAATTTCACCGTCTTCAAGTTCCTGGGAAGGTTCTGAGAGTGTTGATATTTGTTTTGTAGTTCCCTCTGGTTCCTCTAGTTGAATCGGCAAAGGAGCTAATCTGTGAATTGGTCTCCGTAATATAGAGTTGGCTGTTTGAATTTCGGCAACTCTGACGATTCCATCTGCTCCAGGATATGTCTGGAGTACTCTTCCTAATGGCCACTTCATGACAGGACAATTATCTTCCTTGATGATGACCATTGTTCCGGGTTGCAGATTTTTGGATTTTTGCTGCCATTTGTGTTTGTGTTGCAGTTCGTTTAGGTACTCATTTTGCCATCGTTTCCAGAATTCTTCTTTTATCCTTGCAATTGTTGTCAGATTTTGCGAAAGATTTCCCCTGCGTGGCTCTGCTTTTGGATCAATAGGATTAGTAAGTGGTTCTCCTATGATGAAGTGTCCTGGTGTGAGTGCCATTAAGTCATTGGGGTCAGCTGACATTGGGGTGATGGGTCTGGAGTTCATAATCGCCTCAACTTCGATTACCGCTGTTTCGAGTTCCTCATATGTTAATGAGCTCGCCCCTAAAGATCGTAACAATAAGTATTTTGCCGATTTTACTGCGGCTTCCCAAAGGCCTCCGAAATGAGGAGCTCTTGGTGGTATAAAATGAAATTCTTTACCTCTTGAACTGAAGACATTATGAATTTGCTCTTTTGACTTCTCGGTATGGATTATTTCGGTTAGTTCACGAAGTTGATTGTTGGCACCAACGAAATTGGTGGCATTATCGCAGTATAAATGTTGACAGCTGCCTCGTCTTCCTATAAACCGTTTGATTGCGGCGATGAAGCCGTTAGTGGACAGGTCTGTCACTAGCTCGAGGTGTACTGCCTTCGTGGAAAAGCAGCAGAATACCGCGATATAGGTTTTCTGAGGATGCTTTCCTCTAATCTTGTAGTGAGTTTTGATCGGCCCACAAAAGTCAACTCCGGCGTTTATAAAGGGACGAGCTGGCTGTATTCTGTGAGCTGGTAGGTTTCCCATGACTTGTGTGAGAAATTTTGGTTTTGCCTTGGTACATCGGACGCATTGATGAACTACTGACCTTGCTATGGTTTTTCCATTGATGGGCCAAAATTTCTGCTTTGTGTTTGCTAGCAGTGCTTGTGGTCCACAATGTCGATTTTCTTCGTGGATGGAAATCATAAGTAGTTTTGTGTATGGGTGGGAATATGGAAGTAGCAGACGATGTTTTGTTTCGTATGGTAGTGATGATGCTTCCAGTCGACCTCCGACTCTTAATGTACCTTCCTCATCTATGAATGGAGTTAAGCTTCGAATTGGGCTGCCCTTCGGGGTTTCAGTGAATTGCTGAAGGTGTTTTATATCCTTGTTGAATTCTTCACTCTGCATGTTTTTGACAATGACAATCAATGCCTTGTATAGTTCTGTGGGCCTTAAGGCACCTTTTTTCAATACGAGTTCCTTTTTGATTAGTACTTTCATATTGTGATAAGCCCGGAGCACATAGGCGGTGATTCGTTGCAGCCTCCTGAAGTCATTGTGGTGGTCAATTATGTTAATGAAGACGGGTATTTGTTCGACAATGGATAGCACATGTTTTGTAGCCTTTCTTTCTACCTCGCATTCAATCTAATTGGTATACGGTGGAGGCCATGATGATTCTGCTCCATGAAGAAAGAATGGTCCGTAAAACCACAGATTACATGTTGCTAATTTTTCAGCTGGTATTTCACGTGATAGCAAATCGGGTGGATTGTCTCTGGAGCGGACGTGCCGCCATTGTTGAATTTCTGTCAGCCTCTGAATTGATGCTACGCGGTTGGCGACGAATGTGTGGAAGGATGATGATGTAGAATTTATCCACCAAAGTGCTATCTCTGAATCAGTCCACATGTGTGTCTGATATGATTCTAAATGTAAGTCCTTTCGAATGCGATTGACTAGTTCAGCTGCTAGTGTTGCAGCACATAATTCCAATCGTGGTATCGTAAGTGTTTTAAGTGGTGCCACTCTCGATTTGGCACAGAGGAGTCGAACAGTTATTGTTTTATCCTTATTGGCTGATCGTAAATATATAGCTGCCCCGTATGCCTTTTCAGAGGCATCTGCAAAGGCATGTATTTCAATTGAATCAGGAGTCCTATGTGTAAATATATGCCGGTTAATCTTGACATCTCGTAAATAGCTTAGATTATCACGGTAGTTTATCCACTCTGTTTGAAGTTCTTTGGGGAGAGGGGTGTCCCAGTCAAAGCCATGTGTCCAAGGTCTTTGAAGAAAGATTTTTGCTGTTATTATGACTGGTCCCAAAAATCCGAGGGGATCAAACAATTGAGCGATGATGAAATTGGTCCAAACATGAATTTTTTTCTATATTTTTTTTTCATTAAAATTGGATGTAGACACACATAGTGGACATAATTTACAACTGGGGGGCCATAGGGGTATTTGCCTCGAAAAACCGCTCAAAAATCAATTTTTCAGTATGTAGAGTTAAGAAGTAATTTTTTTCCTGGCTGTTGTTAAATACCCATGGAATAATATACCATCCTTTTTTTTATTTGAATGCACACATTTCGCCACAGCATCAGTTGAAGGTCGTCGATCGTAAAGCTTGCACTGTGGATCATTTGCATTGTGTGAAAAGTAGCCCCGCTAATTAATTCCGTTTACATTGTTTTTTATATTGTATACATAGTTTTTTGATATGGAGGGTTCATCTGCAGGTGCGTTCTTTATTATAAAGCTGTTTTTATGGTTATTGAAACTTTTATTTAATAGCAAATTAATTTATTTTCAATGTATTAATGGAAAAGCACATTTTTATATTTTTTTTTCTGTTATGGAGCTTTTGTATTATTATTCGCAGTTATTCGGTAATATTTTTGATATCAGCTTTAAAAGAAAGATGTCAAAAAGCAAAAGCAAAAAAATAACCTGCCCATATTTGCCCCTCGAGAAATTATCGTCCCTGATGTGTGTCTAGTCCAATGCAAAGAAAAAAATATTTATTATCAAATTCATTATTTTTATTGAAGGATCGTCAGGCTTGTTCCTTCTAACTAAAAGACAGCTATATGATGTTATTAATGAGTGTGGTGAGAAAGATTTTGAAGCCAAATTAGATCATCTTCAGAGCTATTTGCTCAATAAAGCGTCTTGTACGGAGGAAAAACTTAAAGATTTTAAGCTTAAAATTGGACGTTTAAGGTATTTTATTTAATTGAACTTTTTTTCATAATGCAGTTTCAACTTTGAATTTCTTAAATTGTATTAAGGTATGAATTTAAGTTAAGATGGTTAAGTTCACAACGGACAAATGATAGATTTTTAAAAAAAAAGAGGTTTGGCTTCAGGGAGTTTTTTAGGTACCAACTTTGACTGGGCGTGGCCGGCCGTTGAAAGTTTTCACAGAACTCAGCGTACAAAGCAAAAGAAGACGAATACAGAGCTTACGTGAAGATAATGAAACGGAGGAACTTGCGTTTGCTACTGAAATGAAGCTACGTGAAACCGTGAAATCGCAAGCTGCAAAAGTACTACAAGAAATAATTGAGTCTCATTGAGCGCTATAAAAAAGCATTGTCTGACAGTTTACAACAGCCACGTGAGTTATCCACTCTTAAAGCCCTTTCTATTTTTCTTGAAGCAAATCTTTCACGTAAACAGTATGAAATAGTGAGATCTAGTGACAAAAAACTTTTTCCTTGCTATAGCATTCTCCAAAAAGCAAAAAAGCAATGCTATCCAATCCCCGAATCATATACTGTTACAGAAACTTTGGCTGAAGTTAACTTGCAGGATCTGCTAAACCATATAACTGGACGCTTATTGTTGTATTTGGATGAGGTACTAAAAACCTTAAGTGAAAACGAGTGTAGGTCCTTAGAACTGGTATCGAAATGGGGATGTGATGGTTCGCAACAAACGCAATTTAAGCAAAAATTTTAAAACAGTTCTGATTCAGATGCAAATATCTTCCAAAGCTCATTTGTGCCCCTGCGTTTGTTTTGCTGTTTAACCAACAAAATTGTTTGGCAAAATCCTACGCCATCCTCACCACGATATTGTCGACCAATAAGAATTTGTTTTGTAAAAGAATCTCTTGATATTACTCAAAGTGAAAAAGCTTATATTGAATCCAAGATAAGTGAATTAAACAAAACTATCATAGAAGGCGATAGAACATTCGATGTAAAACACACATTAGCTTTTACAATGGTCGATGGAAAAGTGTGCAATGCGGCAACAAACACAAAATCTACAATGAAGTGTTATATTTGTGGAGCTACTTCAAAAAATTTTAATGATCTTTCTATTAGTAAAGAGGTTGATAAAGATGCCGTAAAATTTGGGTTGTCGATTTTACATGCTAGGATACGGTTTTTTGAAAGCATTCTTCATCTTCCTTACAAGATTCCGTTGAAGAAATGGCAGCTTAGAAGTCTTTCAGAAAAAACTATTCTAATTAAAGAAAAACTGAAATAGAAGAAAAGCTTAAATCAAAACTCGGAATCATTGTTGATATACCCAAACCTGGTTTCGGGAACACTAATGATGGCAATAAAAGCCGAAGATTTTTTAACAATCCTGAACTAGTTGCCGAAATTACTGGTGTTGATTCGCAACTTATATTTAGACTGAAAATCATATTGGAAGTTCTTTCTAGTGGATTCGAAATAGATATATTAATATTTGAAGTGTTTACTTTTGATACGGCTAAGTTGTATATTGAGCTCTATCCGTGGCATCCAATGACTCCAACGATGCACAAGATTCTTATACATGGACCAGAAGTAATTAAAAATGCTCTTTTACCTATTGGACAGCTATCCGAAGAAGCAGCAGAAGCACGGAACAAGCATTTTAGCTTGTACCGGTTAAATTTTGCGAGAAAGTTTTCAAGGACGGAGTGCAACTTTGATGTACTTAACAGGTCTTAAAATAATCATTAGCAGTGGGAAATAAAATAAAGTTCTATTTTTTATTATGCAGGTTACTTTTGAGTTCAGATCCTCTAATAACAAGTTTAAGACCCTTGTCTGTTAAAAAATCTAAGCAATTTACAAAAGAAGCTCTTGAAATGCTTATTTCCAGGATTCCTGGTTCATCGCCTTTAGAGATTACAACACATAATGAAAGTGAAGATGAAGAAACAGCTGAGGAATTGACTGATGGAGAAGAATCTTGAAAAGAGTTCAATGAATAACTTTAAGATCATATATTTCAATCCATCCGAATTTTACGCGTTAATGAAAAATTACCTGAATATATTCAAGAAAGATACTTTATTTATACATTAATTCTATAAAAATAAGCTTTAAAACCATTTTACAGTTGTTTCAGCCAAGTATCACTTCATTAAGACGAACAAATATTTTTGAGCGGTTTTTCGAGACAAATACCCCTATGTGGGGCGTTTGGATCATCGAAATCAAGCAAGCAGAATTAAATTTAGGAATCTGTAGAAATAAAATAACAAGTTTACTATTGTTAAAATTAATCGACTATAAACGAAGAAAATAAAGACACCACACGTATCGAACTCTTTTATTTTATATTCGCCGGGAATAGCGGGATCTTTTACTGTAGGTATTTCTATTCTACACTTAAACACACGTACAGACAGCTAGACTGCGCTCTGTAAGTGTGTTTATATTGGAGCTGTGATGAATGATTCGAGCCATGCCATGATGTGCGCAAAGCTGATATGAATTTTTGGAAGTTCGAATCGCTGCTGAATTGTGTAGCGCAGCTCCAACATTAAATTTTTTTAATACCTGGACGTTCTTATAGTTTAATAAATAAAATTATAATACCTACATAATAAATATAATACCGAATAGGTATGAACCATAAAATACTTTACATGTTTATTGTCGTATACATACCTTTACACGTATTGTAAACTCTGAAGTAGTAGCTTCTTTAGATGATTTAATTTTTTGACGATTTTTTTTTACGCACAATGCACAAACAAAAACATTTTCTTTTTAGATATGTTATAGGTAGGTTAATTTATTTTAAGAATTTAGTCTTTCTCCATTCACAAAAAATTATTGTTTCTTCTTATTGTTTTATTGATGTAATTAATTTATTTTTGCTTTCTTTACTTCACTTTAAATATCCAATATCCAACTTTAGCCGTCGCGGTCAAACAAAGCAATGAATGTATGTAAGTAGTGCACGAGTTTCCATTGAATCTAAGAATACGGTAAATTTATACTCGTAGCTGAGGAAATATCACCACATAGTAAGGCATGTATATGTATACCTAAGGGCTTAGGTGTATTTACACAGATATTCATTTTTGGAGGTAACATTGCCTTAGTGTTAAGGTGAAATCACTCTAGGGATGGGGTAAAGTTTCACAAATTGTATCGTTGTGCACGAGTTTCCATTGAATCTAATAATACGGTAAATTTATACTCGCAGCTGAGGAAAGATCACCACATAATAAGGCATGTATACCTAAGGGCTTTTGTTGGTTCTCTTGGCGTATGCTGATGAAATCTTTTAAGCCTGGAGCTTGTCGGCTTATACCATCGCGTTCGTAAAATGTCTTTATTTTTACTAAAACTTCTTCACTCAAAGCATGTGCATGTTTTTTTGAACTTGAATTATAAGAAGGAGGATCTGTTGCGTAATTTTCATTAATTAGTTTTTGCAGGACCAACTTTCTCTTTAATGCACATTTCGACAAGGCTTTTCGAACGCGTGCTGCGGCCTTTCCTAATGCCTGGGATGTGATGATTTTACTTATATCTGAATCCTCTTGGGGAAGCAGTTTCTTCAGTCTATATTTTTTCTACTCGCGCTCTCGTCTTCTTCTTTTGATCCTGAATAATAATACGTTTTTTATAAGCTGGGAGGTTCTCAATATAAGCTTTTTTCTTTGCTCTGCTTTTTCGAGCTGTTTCCGCGTGTTTCTTTTTAAAATCTTCATATTTTCCTTCACTTTTCAATTTGTCTCTTCTCTTTTTCATTTTCTCAGCGGCTGTGAGTGGCATTTTGTCTTAAAACAAATTTATAATATGAAAAATTGAGGTGACCAAAAGGATAACTATCAGTAACTCACGTTACAGTTAATAAGTTAATAATAAAATATTATTGTTATTGTATTAAGATAAATATTTTACCTTTTTTATTTTCAAATACTTCAAGCACAGATAAAAAGAAAATTAGGCTTATTTAGATCAAACGAAGACGGAATATTAAAGAAAAATGTTTACTGCAGTAACTCACGTTATAACAATGACTATAATTTGAATTTAGCAATTTTAGCACTAATTTTATTTATAAATCGAATTTAAGAAGTATGCTCAATCGCGTAAAATGATAAACTATGTGAACGTCAACTTAACTAACGCCTTCTACAAAAGAAACGGTATAAGTAATTTAAGTTTTAAATTGTTATTGTGAGCAATTGTCCAACATATAAATTCCCTGATTTGAAGAGGTTGCTATAACGGCATAGTACAAGAACTTGTTTTTTTTTTTCAGTTGCATAAGGTGTTGCCATTTATTATTGATCATTTGGTACTAAAAAAATGGCAAAAAGCTTAATGTATTTTTTCTTTCTTCATGTCCACTTTTTCATGGAATTACCCTTACCTATACATTTTTTTAATGTATCGTTCTATGTTTCCTATGTATCTTGGTTGCTTTGCTTACTTAATATAAAGTTAGCGAAAAGGGATAAACCATGTTGATATTGAAGTGTTTCTGTAGAAATAGTTTGCCGTTAGTTGTTAACTAGTTGTCACAGGTTGGAAATTTTCGTGCTATATTTTCTATATATTATTGATTTTTTCCTAATATGCTTAGCACTCCCTGGAAAAGGAATAAGAACTTGATTTATTGAATTTTGTGTTGCTTAATAAAAATGGGAAAAAATAATAAAACACGTCGGAAACACCGAACGAATTCGAATGGAACCGCAATTTATTAAGAAACACAAAATTGAACATAAGTTTTAAAGCAATTTTTGAGGGAGTGCTTCACAACCTAAAGGAACAAATAAAAAAATAAAAACAAAATAAAAGGTCAAATTTGATAGATATTGTCGCAACTTAAACGGCACATTATTGAGCAATAGCAAAATGTAATATAAGGAATTTTACTCCTTTACTTTCCAAGATGCTGCTTCGCTAACTTGATATCAAGTCAGCAAAGCAACAACAAAATTTAAAATTGAATTAAAGATTACAAATCGGAGTCGGAAGTAAGACAAAAGGGAATCCAAATTGTCAGTACTAGATTCAGTACAGCATATAGTAAAATGTCTGCGGTAGCTCTGCCTTAAATGTAACGGGATTTTTCCTACTATTGCAAAAATATGTTTAGGTTAACTATTCCTTAGGTAATTCCACCTTAAATGTAAGGTAATTTTGCCTGGGGTCTTACTAAACCGCGTGATTTTACCCCAGGCATAAGGCAAATCTGCCTTGAATATAACTTGATTTTGCTGCCCTTTTTCTAGATC
This sequence comes from Platycheirus albimanus, assembly GCA_916050605.2. Taxonomy (NCBI): domain Eukaryota; kingdom Metazoa; phylum Arthropoda; class Insecta; order Diptera; family Syrphidae; genus Platycheirus; species Platycheirus albimanus. The sequence goes on from OU696696.1 coordinate 202,008,190, forward strand.
TGTGTAACTTTACGATAGTTGTTGGGTAATCCTGTTCTTAATTTAACGTAATTTTTTCATTCATGGTATTAATCTGAATACCTTTTCCTGAAGCAATCAGTGATGAAAAATAACTTTTTTCGTCAGATAGTTGAACGTACTGGTTAAAAGTACTAAATCTGGTCCTGGATGCGGTCAAATGCAGCACATTTATGTAATACACAAACGAGCATACAAAATTAAGAATTTTAAGTATTATTCTTGAGATTTTGATCATAATACATAAATAGATCAGCAAAAAAAAATACTAAACGACAATAATATACCCTGGCCAAAAAACTAGCTTTAACTGTACATACATGGCTACATAGTTTAATTAATATACCTACCTAGTGACACGTCACTCCAAAATTGTGAAAAACCGAAAAAAAAAACTTGACGAGACGACTATTTCTATTGTTTGGGAAATTATTAACGGAACAATATTATTATAAAAAACATAACAAATAGATTTGGTAAAATAAAGTTGCAGTCTGTTAATTTGAATACATTATTTTTTACATGTAGGTAATTGATTTTTTGAATTCGTGAAGAAAAGTCGCTGACGTCATATGAGCCGTTTTCCATTGGATATAAATAAGTAGGTACATACTTATAAGTATTGTAAGTACTTGCTTCCTTTGAAGATGGCAAATAATAAGATACTTGTAAGTACCTACTGTGCCACCTCCAAAGGAAAACGGCTAATGTTACACTTTGTTATGATTTTGATATAAGGAAATGATCAGAGTTATATAGAAGAGACTTTAGACGAGACTACTTTGCAAGCTTCGTCGAGTGAAAATCGCAAAATTTCAAAAATTCTTTAAGAACGTGTCTTGGGCCTGATGTTTTTGTTGAACAAGTTATGGTTCAGGTCTTAATATTATTAAAAATTGAATCAAGAAAGTCTTGGTCTTGTTTTTAGTTTAGTTTTAACTATAAAAACGTAACATTTAAACATAACAAAAACTTTTGTGAAACAAAACAAGGCCCAACACACGTTTTCAGATAATTAACAATTATTGTAAAAGAACGCACGACAGAGCAAAAGAGAAGTTTACGAGTCTGTGAATGTGAAAAGTGCAAGCAATCAACTTGTGGTCATTGACAGATACAGAATAGCAAAGTGGAAATAAAATGTGGATTTTAATAATTATTAACTACGGTAGTATAGGCTGCTAAACATATTTTTTATAGAAATATTTGGTCTGTTCTTTTAATTTCAAAAAACACAATTTTAGATTATTTAAGTCCAAAGTATTGTTTAAGTATGTACACATAAAAAAATTTTAATTGAACTAAAATTGGAAGTTTTGGAAAGTAAAAGAACAGAACAAGAAAAAAAAATCAATGTGAAAGCAACCACAAAGCGATGGTTTCGCTGTTTGTGAATAAACTAGACGGGAATATATTGCTATTTGATTAAGAACCCTAATTAATACACAATTTTTAGTACTACTAATGAATGCCACTAATATTTATCTAAAAAATCCATTTTCATCACTGGTCTTATGGAAGTTAAATTACATTTGGATTTAACTATGAGCTTGGTGAAGTTAAACCGATCAATGCATTTGGAGGAAAAATCACGTTATATTTAAGGCAGATTTACTTATGAGCTTGGGTAAAGTTACACCGATTGATATAAATGGAGGTAAAAATTATAAAATTGGAGGGCAAATCAAGATATATTTAAAGCAGTTTTACCTAAGAGCTTGGGTAAAGTTACACCAATTGAAATAAGTGGAGGTAATATTTATAAAATTGTAGGGAAAATCACGATATATTTAAGGCAGATTTAACTATTTGCTTGGGTAAAGTTACACATTTCATATTTATATAATTGAAGGGAAAATCACGTAATATTTAAGGCAGATTTACCTTAGACCTTGGGTAAAGATACATCGATTAATATAATGTAGGTAAAAATTCCTTAGATCTGGGGAAAAAATACGTTAAGACTAGGGTAAGTTCACACATCAGATCTATACAATTGGAGGAAAAATTTATGAAATATTTAAGGCAGATTTACCTAGGAGCTTGGGTAAAGTAACACACATCAGATTTATATAAATAGAAAGAAAATCACGTTATATTTAGGGCAGATTTAACTATTTCCTTGGTAAAGTTACACATTTCATATTAATATTATTGAAGGGAAAATCACGTTATATTTAAGGCAGATTTAACTATTTGCGTGGGTAAAGTTACACATTTCATATTTATATAATTGAAGGGAAAATCACGTAATATTTAAAGCAGATTTACCTTAGACCTTGGGTAAAGATACATCGATTAATATAATGGAGGTAAAAATTCCTTAGATCTAGGGAAAAAATACGTTAAAACTAGGGTAAGTTCACACATCAGATCTATACAATTGGAGGAAAAATTAATGAAATATCTATGTAAGTCAGATTTACCTAGGAGCTTGGGTAAAGTAACACACATCAGATTTATATAAATAGAAAGAAAATCACGTTATATTTAGGGCAGATTTAACTATTTCCTCGGGTAAAGTTACACATTTCATATTAATATTCTTGAAGGGAAAATCACGTTATATTTAAGGCAGATTTACCTATGAGCTTGGGTAACATTACACACATCAGATCCATACAATTGGATGGGAAATCACGTTAAATTAGCGCACATTTACCTAACGCGCCGTCTCCACTAGCGATAAATGTATCGCAGAAGCCAAAGCAATAGCAGAGAGCAGATAGCAGAAGAACTGACAGATTTTGTTTGTTGGGCTTTTCATCGCTTACTTTTTTAGTATAGCTGAGAATGGCAACTAATCCGTAATTGCTCAAAACAATCACTGAATCTAAAAATTTTAATTATTCAAAATAAACGATATTAGGGCGATAACCCGAGATGCTCGACACGTCCCAGATTTTATGGAATCATAAACTTTCTTTTTTTTAAACATATGAGTTTCTTAAATATTTGATTTTTTTTTAATTCTTCAACGCTTCACCCGAAACTCATTCGATATTTGAATCCATGCATTTTTTTTTTTTTTCAAATCAAGCCTTTTAACTCTACACTTTTATAATTCCATAAACTTTCGAATTGAGAATAATTAACACTCATTTTTAAATTAAAACAAAACAAAGAAGAATAGGTACCTCGGAAAACCAAATTTACTCGCACGTCAAACTATTAAATTTGAATGAAAATACAAAACTGACAGTTATAGCAAAGCTATATAGTATGCGATAAATAGTTTGCGATGAAAGCATGCTTTTTATCGCTTACTATTAATATATAGCTGCTATGATGGTCTCCATTTGCGATTGTGAAAGCAAGCTTTAAAGCACGCTTTCGATTTATCGCTAGTGGAGACCGCATGTAAGAGAGAGGGTAAAGAGCAGAGATACCTCGTATCTTAGGTAAAGTTACATAAGTTAAGGCAAATGACTGAAAATAATCTAACATTTAAGGGAAATTTATATAATGCCTAAGGTAAATGTTTACACAAATTAATTATCAAAAGACCATCATACTATATTTAAGGTAAAGTAACCTAAGTTATTAGGAAGCCTAACGCAATTGAATGGAAAAGAAAACACCCTAGCATTTTAAGGCAGTTTAACCTATATTTCACTACCTTAGCCGTACATAAATTGTCTTAGTTCTCGGGCAGAATTATGCTTGTCTAACAAATTCCATATAAAACAATTTTCCAAAGACGTTTAAGGTAATTTTACACAGCTTTTTTCTCTGGGTGTAGTATGCAAAAATTCGGTTTTTGAAATTTTTAGTATAACCAAAATATTTATATGCCAAAAAATAGGAAAATTCATCCTGATTAAAAAAATATAGGTCCCAGACGTTTTAAACGTCGCCTTCACCTTGCCAGACGCGCTAAAGTATGCAAAAATTCGGTTTTTTTAATTAATTTTTTTTTAAAGAGAAACGTATAAAATCATATAACTTTTTTATATTTTTTTGGTATTCATTTTGATATTGATATAATTTCGTATACAATTTAATTAATCATCATCAGATTTATCCAATGATTTGCTATTATATTCGTTTAGTCCGGGAGCGAGCGACAGATTTTCATGGCCAATTTCCTCTCAAGCGGTATTTAATGGAATGCATCAGAGAGTTGTATCATACAGCCTCGTGAACGTCAGCTGCGGTTCCGTGGGTGGGTTGAGCGGGGATACCCGCCCAAACACGTCGAAAAAAAATGTTCAGTCATTTCCTCCCGACTGAAACTTTGTCAAAGTATATAGCTTATCAGGTATCTCAAAGAAAACACAAAGTCAGCTGACTGTAACGTGGTGGATTATACGTCAGCTAGACGCTTGAACATGCCAATTTATTGTTTTTTCGTACACTTAATATGGCACAGCATGACATCTTACCCTACAAAAGGTCGGGTAGTTCTAAAATTTTGATATGTTATATGGTATGGCTGGTAGATGGAAATGGCAATGCAACAAAAAATATTTTGCATATAAAAATTTACATCGCGAACCGTTAAAGAAAAAGTAATGAGAGCGAGTTATAAAAACAAGCTAAAAACAACAACTGTCAGTGCTGGACCTGCAGAGGAGAGGATGTTTGTCAACGAAAGCCTAACATATGGCTCGCGTCAATTATTAAAGGCAGCAACAGCAATCAAAGATTCAAAAAAATATAAATATTTGTGGGTTAGGAATGGGATTGTCTACATGAGGAAAGAAGAGGGTGATAATTTTATTAAAATAAATTGCATTACTGACTTAAATAAATTATGAGTACAAATAACATTTTAAACAACCATGTAAACAATCCTGTGACTCCTAATGTAAATGACTTAAATAATGATTATGATAGTGAATTAAATGAAGTTTTGGTAGAAGAATCTTTTTGTGTGCATCAGAATATTCGTAGCCTTAGAAAAAATTTTAATAATTTCTTAGTGCACATTGAATCTCTTGTAAAATTGCCTCTAGTTATATTTGTAAGTGAGATTTGGATATACGGTAATGAATTGAATGATTATAAAATAAATGGATACACTTTGTATGGCAATTGTAATGAATCATATTCTGCTGGCGGTGTAGCAGCTTTTGTGAGAAGTGATCTTTTGTGTGATTGGAACAAAATTGAATCTACCAGTGCTGATATTTTGAGTGTACATATTCTCTTTAATGATAATTGGTATACCTTTATTTGCATTTACCGATTGCAATATGTTACTAAAAATATCTTTCTCGATGAACTTGAAACCATACTTGAAGCTAAAAAAGAAAAAAACCTTATAGTACTAGGAGATATCAATATTGATCTTTTGGATAAAGTTGATAAATATACGGAAAATTATTGGCTCTTAATGGCTTCATTTGGTCTTACAAGTGTTATAAACGAACCGACCCGTATAACTGACACTAGTACTAGTTGTATTGACCATATGTTTGTGCGTTTCCATATAAATAATAAATCTGTATTTAAAAGATATGTGTGCGATTACAAAATAACGGACCACCACTTTTGTGCTCTAAATATGTGCAAATATAATTCGGATACCCAATCTCAAATAATAAGGAAAGAACAATTTCAAACAGACTTTTGTATGCTGCGTGAAAAGTTGAGGTATGAATTTTGGGAAGTAGTTTATCTTGAAAGAAATCCTTCTAAAGCTTTTTATTTATTTAATTCAATTTTGAATAATCATATTAAAGACTCTTCTGATATTATCCCTAATAGGCACACAAAAAAAATGTTAAAAGTCTGGATGACACCTCATTTATTAAAGCTCATAGATAAAAAAAAAAATAGCTAACAAGTGTAGTAAACATCCACTAAATACAGGCTTAAAAAAATATTATAAGAAACTGTGCAAAAGAACTAAAAAAATGGTAGATGATGCCCGTAATTCCTACTTTATTAATTGTTTTAATCGTTACAAAGGTAATGTCAAGAAAGAATGGGAAGTTGTAAATAACATTCTAGGAAAACAGTCCAAAAACAAAGAGATTAATAATGTTTTAATTAATAACAATATAGTTAATGATTTCAGCTTAATAGCTAATAGTTTTAACGATTTTTTTGTGAATATTTCGGAAACTTTAAGACCTTCTTTTCCTATAAACAACTGCTGCAACTGTAACATTTTGTCAAGCATAAAAGAAGATAAAATGCAAGTAAATAGCTTCTGTTTCCAATATATCACGCCTGGAGAATTTTATAAAATGATAACTAGCTTGAAAAATAAAAATTCTTGCACCAGTGATGGTATTTCTGGAAATCTTTTGAAAGAAATAGCATGGGAAATCATTGATATTTTGAGTTTTATTTTTAATCTTAGTGTTGAGCGTGGTATATTTCCGAATCTGTTAAAATGTGCTGAAGTAATTCCTCTTTTTAAAAAAGGTTATAGAAAAAATATTACTGACTATAGACCAATCTCATTACTGCCCACCTTTTCAAAGGTTTTTGAAAAATTAATTAAAATACGAATGCTTTCGTTCTTAGAAAAAAATAACCATTTTTCAAACGATCAGTTTGGATTCAGATCCGGTAAATCCACAGAAGATGCCATTCTAAAACTATGCTGCAATTTATACCGTGGTATAGAAAAAAATCAATCAACTATGGCACTTTTCATTGATATGACCAAAGCGTTCGACATGGTTAATCATGATTTGCTTTTAGTCAAGCTTTATAATGCAGGCTTTAGAGGATCAATTTATGAGTGGTTTCATTCTTATCTGGTAGGAAGAGAGCAAAAAGTACTTGTCAATGGAGTTTTTAGTAAATCACTTTTCATACAGAATGGAGTTCCACAGGGATCTGTGTTGGGCCCATTATTATTTCTTATGTATGTGAACTCGTTATTTCAACAACGATTTAACGCTAAACAAATAGCTTTTGCTGATGATGTAGCGTTTACATATACAGGAAAATCAACTTTCGAATGCATAGTTATGATTAATGAGGATCTTCAAACGTTCAGAACCTGGTTTGCAGTTCACAAATTAATAATGAGTGAAAAAACTAAGATGATGCATTTTGAGACATTAAGGTGCACTTCTAACGATTATGATGTTTTCTATCATTCACATGATTGTAAAAAAATTTGCCTACCGCTACATATTTGCGGAAGAAACAACTTCGCAGGCAATAATTTGTGTTCGATGAACTGTTTTAAGATCGATTCAGTAGATTCTTTCAAATATTTAGGGGTACATATCGACAAAAAATTGAACTGGAAGTGTCATATTGAAACAGTTAAAACTTATCTGACACTCGTAATTCGAAAGATGTATCTTTCAAAACCATACTGTTCACGTAGTGTTTTGTCAATGATTTATTACGGACTTGTTAATTCAAAACTCCAATACGGTATAGTTAGTTGGGGAGGTGCTTATATGAACACTTTTGGGTCCCTATTGGTTGTTCAGAAACATATCATACGTATCATAAGCGGGAAAAATCGATTCGCACATAGCTGGCCTCTTTTTTGTATATGGGGCATCCTACCTCTTAGGCATCTATATGTTTTCAAAGTTTTGAGTGAATTTTATATACAAAGTGGCAATGTTCCAACTAGAATTTCGTCTGTATTTCACTTACGAGTAAATATTTTAGCACTTTTCAATGTTCCGATGGCCCGAAGATCACTTTTTACAAACTTTTATCTTATAACCTCCGCTAAACTGTTTAATAAGCTTCCCTTTTTTATCAGAACTATCTGCAATCTTAAATCTTTTCTTAAGAACGTCAGATCATGGCTTTTTACTCTTGATCTCAATGATGTAGAGTTATTATTTAGAGTCACGACATAACCATAATATTAACCTAATAAAAATAATAATACTGTTAAAAAAAAAAAAGATTCTTCTGTACCTACGAAATGTTAATTATGTAAAAATAATGATAACAATGTTGTAAATATATTCTTATTATAGAAAAATTAAAAAAACTAATTCAAAAAGGCTGATAGTACCCCATGTCAGTTATTTCTCAGTTCAAAAATTATCTGTAAGATCAATCAACACTAACTTCATACTTATAGATTGACCTTATTGTATTCTTATTCACAATCTTTATACTATCATCATTTCTATTAAATAAAATTACTGTTATCTAGATTTAAGTGAAAATGGATACAAAAATAAATTGAAATTGAAATTGAATTGAATTGAAAAATGAATACCAAAAAAATATAAAAAGTTATATTTTTTTACACGTTTCTCTTTAAAAAAAATTAATTAAAAAAACGGAACGTTTGCATACTTTTAGCGCGACTTATGTTTTACGTGTCCCGTTTGGTTTAAAAAAAAAACAAAGTCTTTTTTTTTTTAATTTGGGCCACAGGCCATTAATACTTTATTATTCACTTTTAATTTTTACAAAGTTAACCGAAAGGGACCCGCCGTCTATAGCGTCGCTGCGATCACCTTTTAATACCGTATCAATAAGCTTCGATTCACCAATTGGTTCTTCCTAATATAGTGTCTTTCTGCTGATGTTGTCAATTGTGGTTCGATTACTTGACCTACTTTAGGTGTTGTCATCAGTTGATTGTTTATGGTTGATATTGCTGTTGTTGGTTGGTCGTTCGTTGCACTTGTATTCGTTATTGCTGATGTTGCTGTTGTTGGTTGGTTTGTTGTTGCACTTGTATTCGTTATTGCTGATGTTGCTGTTGTTGGTTGGTTGGTCGTTGCACTTGCATATGTTACTCCTCCTTGGTTTGAAAAAAATGTCTCCTGACATTTGCTGTTCATTTCTTTTACATTATATGCTTTGTTATACATTTTATTACAAACATATGCAATGCTTATCGTTGTTTCAAAAATTATTACAATCATGGTTAAATTTATTACGTATGATATACTTTTGTGCAATTTCAATTCTTTTATTTCTTTAATATTTTCAAAATTACTTACAACAATATCTCTAAAAGTGATAGCTTTTTCAAAAGACACATTTAGATTATTTTCTTCATAAATGTATTTTTCTTGAACAATTTTTTTATTATTAAAGAAAATTTCGTTTACCAATTTTAATTGGCAGTTACAAAAATTAATAAGATAATTATTTTCAAGTATAATTTTTCTGTTATCGCAATTTTGTTTCAATTCTTCTTTATATGCATTTTTAATAATAATAGTTTCATCGTCTATTATTTGAATTTGTGTTTGATTATTGAATATTAGTTTACAATTATTTGTTATGACACAATGCCTACTTGCTTTTAATTCGTGTAATTTAACATCATTCTGGTATTCATATGTTTTATTATTTATTTCTACTATATATTGACTTTCAGCATCTATTTCAAAATGGTTTTTATTGGGTAATGGTATTATTAATTTTTTTTCAATTACTACATAGTTTTTTGGAATTTTGATGGCAATTATAAGGAATTTTTTTTTATATTCTAGAATACCCATTTTAATTAATTTAAGTTTATATAAATCAATTTTGTATTCATTCAGTTCTTCTAATGTTAAAATACTTGGATGTATTATGTTGTGTTTTGCTGATACAATATTGTCTTGATTTGGTTAATTTTATTTTCTATAAATCTTAGCTTTGTGATTTGATCTAGAAATAGTTGTCGTTGCACAATATTTGTAATAGAATTTTCTATTTTATTATATGTATTAAGTATTGTTTTCCTGTCATTTTTAATTATTGTATTCAGTGCTTCTATGGATTCATTAAAGTGTTTATTAATTTTAATTTGCTGATTTATTGTATCTATTGCATTATGACTGTTGTTTAAATATTTTGAAATTTCTTCTCTATCTTTACTATCCATGGTTCCAAAGAGCCATCTTTCTACGTTTCCTACTATGTCAATTAATCCTCTTCTTGATCTTCTTTGTTCTTTAGGCATAATTGAACTAATTTTTGCTTTAACTGTTTCTATTTCTTTCATAATCATGTTTTTGTTTTCTATATTTAAATGTTTTATGTTAGTTTGTATGAATGAGATTGTGTTAAGTATTTCTTCTGGATTTATTATGTGTAAAATAGTGTTTGTTTGGTTAGTAATCTCAATATCTTTAATTTTTATTTTCAAAAAACCTGTTTGCTCATTTATCACTGTTGTGTGCAGCATCCCGTGTGTTGTTTGTATTAGTATTAGGAAAATTATTACCTGAAAATTTATAAGGTCTTTTGATATTACAAATGTGTACGTTATTAAGGTTTTTAATTTTATATCTAGGTTGTTCTTTGTGTCGAACATTTTTATAATTTTTTATTGGTCCTACCTGTCTTTCTTCTGTGTAAGATTCTCTTTTTTCATTAAGTTTGTTAATTTTCTTAAGTTTAGTTTGCTCAATTCTCTCACTAAGTACTAATTCATCGATTTCTTCTTTAGCTATCCTTGGTGTAGTTTTTATTGTGGAATGATATCTGTTGTTATAATTATCTAAAACTATCTGTAATTTCATTTCTATTGATAAATCTTTTTCTTCAATGCCTGTTACTTTTTCTAAAATAGTTGAATGCAATCTTTCAACATCCGAATTTCCTGTGTGGCTGTTGGGCTTTGTTAAATGTATTTCGACATCACTTTTATTAAGAAAGTCTATAATATGTTCAGATTTGAACTCGTTATCCGTTATTATTTTCTTCGGTTTGCCAAATTTTCAGAAGTGTTCTATGAGAATAGCTTTTTTGCTTCTCCAATTTCTATCGGTTATTACATGTCCTACTGCAAATTTTGTGAGTTTGTCAACTATGGTTACGAATGCTTTTTTTTCGATATGAAATATATCTAAATGAAGTATTTGATTTTTATGTTCTGGGGTTTCTGTTAAGTGGTATTTTGGTTTGATGGGTTTCCTATCATATTTAATTTCGTGACACTTTTTGCAATTATTAATTACTAATTGTATCTGTTCTTGAAGTTTAGGAAAAAAAAATTTATTTTTCAGTGTATAGTATGTTTCATTTATCCCACTATGCATGGATTCTCTTGTATGGTATAAGGAAATCTGTTTATGGACTTCCTCCTCGGTTTTGATTTCGGCTACCCTATTAGAGCATTTTATGAATTTTATATTTTCGTTCATAGAAAATAATTGAATTATAATTTGTTGAACCTTATTGTAATCATGATCTTCTACATCGGAATAAATACCTGTTGTTCCTTTCTTGATAAATCTAATTAATACATCTTTTATTTTGTCTACTCCCTCAATAGGATTAAGGTATATAATTCTACGTCCGTGTAGGATTTCTATTTCTTTTGATATTAAACTATATGTTAAGATCAATTGGGTTTTATATTTGTTAACAATTTCTTCTTTAATACCTATGTGATCAAGATGTTGTTCCTCGACTGAGTGGATTGTTTCTGTTAGTTCCATATTAGATTCTGAGTTATAATTTTCGTTAATTTTTGGTGTATTTTCTAGCCTGCTAAGGAAATCCGCCACTTTATTCTCTCTACCTTTCAAATATTCGATTTCGAAATTATACTCTTGAAGTTTTAAGAGCCATCTTTGATTTCGCTGCGAAAATTCTTTACCTTTGTACTTGCTATTAAGATATTTAATGGGAATATGGTCCGTTATAATTTTAAAATGATTTCCATACAAATATGGTCGAAAATAATTAACTGAATAGACAATTGCAAGGAATTCCTTATCAGTTACACTGTACTTTTGTTCGTGTTTGTCAAAGTTCTGGATACAAAGCAAATTGGATGTCCGTTTTGGGACAGTACAGCTCCGATAGCGTAATTGCTTGCATCCGTTGTGACTACAAAGGGTTTGTCATATTCAGGGTATTTTAATATTGGGTGTGAAATTATTAAATCTTTAAGGTTTTCAAAGGCTGAAATATATTGAGGGTCTCTAGAATTAATTTTTTCATCTTTTTTTAAATATTTTATCATTGGATACGCAATTTTAGAGTAATCTCTAATGAATTTGCGGTAATATCCTGTCATTCCCAGGAAACCTTTCAGTTGTTTTTCTGTTTTTGGTATGCTTAAATTTTCAATTTCTTTTATTTTGTTGGGATTCGGTTTAATTCCCTCTTTTGTCAAAATATGACCAAGAAATTAAGTATCTCGTTTCATAAAGCTACACTTGTCTGCTTGTATCTTAAGATTGTGATCTTGTAACTTTCTAAATATTTTTTCCAGTGAATGAATATGTTCTTCTAAGGTTGTGGAAAATATTAATATATCGTCTTAATACACTACACATATTCTGTTTATATAATCACGTAATATGTCATTCATCAGTCTTTGAAACGTTGCAGGTGCATTCTTTAAACCGAATGTCATCCTGACGTATTCATATAGACCTGATGGAGTAACAAACGCAGTTTTTTCGATGTCCTCTTCTGCTACTAAGATCTGGTGATAACCCTTTGCTAAATCTAAAGTGCTGAAATACTGAGATTTCCCTAATTTATCCAATATACTGTCGATATTGGGTATTGGGTACTTATCATCTACTGTAACTTGGTTTAATTTTCTGTAGTCTACTACTATCCTGTATTTTTGTATCCCTGAGCTGTCAAGTTTTTTCGGAATAACTATTATTGGTGAACTATAACGACTGTTACTCTTTCTAATGATTCCCTGTTTTTCCATTTCTTCCATTTGCTTACGTACATCGGCTTCGTGTTTTGGGGGGTACCTATATATAGAGTTAATTTGTTGGTTTGTACTTACTTACTTACTTACTTAAGGTGGCGCAGACAGTCCATTGTGGACCACGGCCTCAACCAACAATCCTCGCCAGCTAGGCCGGTCCCTAGCCAGTGGCCTCCAGTTGCGCACACCAAGTTGGTTGAGGTCGTTTACCACTTGATCGCGCCACCTTAGATGGGGTCTTCCAGAACTGCGTCGGCCCTCCGGGTTGGAATTGAAGACTCGTCGGGCAGGAGCGTTTTCGTCCATACGCTCCACATGACCCAGCCATCTAAGCCGCTGAATTTTCAGCTTCTTAACCAAGTCAATGTCGCTGTATAGCCCGTACAGTTCGTCATTGAATCTTCTCCTCCATACTCCATTGATACATACAGGCCCGAATATCACCCGAAGAATCTTTCTCTCAAAGCACCCCAGCCTGTATTCATCCGATTGTGTCAGTGTCCACGCTTCTGCCCCATACAGCAGGACTGGGATGATAAGGGTCTTGTATAGTGTCTCCTTGGTCCTTTGAGAGAGGGCTTTACTACTAAGATGCCTTCTTAGCCCGAAGAAACAGCGATTGGCAAGAGTGGTTCTTCGACTGATCTCTTCACTGATGTTGTTCTGAGAGGTTATAGTGGAACCCAAATAGACAAAGTCCTTGACAACCTCAAAGTTATATCTGTCCATTGTGACGTTTTGTCCGAGCCTACGGTGATGATCTACTTCACCCGAGGACAGCATATACTTTGTTTTATCTTCATTTACAGCCAGACCCATTCGAGCCGCTTCCACTTCAATACTTGCGAATGCTCCACTGACAGCGCGCTTCGTTCTTCCAATAATGTCAATATCATCAGCATAGCCAAGTAATTGAACGGATCTAAACAAAATCGTACCGCTGGTGTTGACATGCGAGTTGCGTACGATTGCCTCAAGAATGATGTTGAAGAGGTTACATGACAGCGCGTCACCCTGTCGTAAGCCTTTCTCGACATTAAATGAGTCGGTGGTGTTCTTACCAACCTTGACGGAGCAGCGAGAGTTCTCCATAGTCATCCTGCACAATCGAACGAGTTTGGCAGGGATGCCAAGAAGCGACATGGCTCTGTATAGCTCGTTCCTATTTACGCTGTCATAGGCGACTTTAAAATCGATAAAGAGGTGGTGAGTATCGATCTGGAATTCTTGGGTCTTTTCCAAAATCTGCCGAAGTGTGAAAATTTGGTCGACGGTTGACTTACCGGGTCTGAAACCACACTGATAGGGGCCAATCAGTTCACGTGCGAAAGGGTTCAGACGTTCACACAGAATGGCTGACAAGATTTTATAGGCGACATTTAGGAGACTTATACCTCTGTAGTTGGCGCAGCTTAGAGTATCTCCTTTCTTGTGGATTCGTAAGGCATACTTTCATCCGACCAGATTGTACAGATGAGTTGGTGTATGCTCCTCACCAAGTCATCTCCCGCTGCTTTGAAGAGTTCAGCCGTAAGGCCATCAGCTCCAGCAGCCTTGTTGGACTTTAGTTTAGATATTGCTATCCGAACTTCTTCTTGGTCGGGAGGACGGAAATTTTGTTCATCATCATCCAAATCGAATGGATCATTCTGACTGACAGCGATTAGTTGGTTGTCTTCGCCGTTTAACAGTCTGCAGAAGTGTTCTTTCCAAATTCTCAGCACCGACTGTGTATCTACAACGACATTCCCACCCTCGTATCTACATGCTTCCGCTCGGGCTTTGTAACCCTTGGACGAATGCTTTACTCTTTGGTAGAACTTTCGAACATTGCTTCTGCCGTAGCACCCCTCAATAGATTCAACCATTCGTTTTTCCAGTTCTCTTTTTTTTCTTCTGAAAAGCCGATGTTCCTCTTTCCTCTTTTGCTGGTACACCGCACGGGAAGCGCTCTTGGAAGCTCTAGTTCTAGGCTTCGTCTTTGGCCAAGTGTGCGAGCCTGCACTCATCATCAAACCAGGTGTTTCGTTGTGGTCGCCTAATGAAACCCAAAACATCCGTGGCAGCCACTGGGCCTCTGGGTTTGGCGCAGGCGCCGGGCTTGTCAAGAGATAAGAGGAGATGATTGGCAAAGGTTGTGGCGGTCTCTTGCGATTGTAACTTAGCAACATCAAACTTTCTCACAGTGGATGTTCGATTCTGCGGTCTGGTGGAGATCCGCATTCGCACTTTAGCTACAACAAGGTAGTGGTCCGAGTCTATGTTGGCCCCTCGGAAAGTGCGGACATCCATGACACTGGACGCATGTCTGCTATCAATCGCAATGTGATCAATTTGGTTGACCGCCAGGTCCCCTTGTGAACATTGAGGTGTGGGAAGTATGTGCGAGCTAAGATGACACTTCGCACTCAGCAAAGTCGATTAGCCTGTGTCCGTTGTCGTGCAGGCTATGCTTTCCGACTGTCGAGCCAAAGTTACACTCCTTTCCGATTTTGGCGTTGAAGTCACCAAGAATAAACTTAGTGTCGTACTTCGGGCATTCACCATACGTCTTCTCGAGAAGATCGTAGAATTCTTCTTTGGTCGTGTCGTCTTTTCCTCCGTGGGGGCGTGGACGAGATGTTGCTGAATTTGGATTTAATGCGAATTGTGACATTGCGTTCGCTTATGCCACGAAACCCCAAGACTTCTTGCCTAAGCCTTCCTCTTATCACAAATCCGCATCCAAATAGCCACTGTTTCCTTGTCCTGTAGCACTTGCCGTAGTGGATGTCACAGTTTTTCATCCTCCTTGTGCCTTCACCATCCCATCGCACTTCTTGGATGGCTGTGATGTCGGCTTTGACACCATCTAGGGCTTCCACTAATTGTTCGGCTGCACGTGGTCTGTTAAGGGTCCGGACATTCCACGTGCAGAACCGAAATTCGTTGTCCTTGTTTTGTTTAGGGTCGTCATCAGTAGGGTCATCCATATCCGAGGCAGTTGGTTGTTTCGGAACAAGAGGTTTTTTACGTGATAGGGAAGTTACCCCGACGCACAACCCCCAACCTGGGGGACCAGGCCCTATGCTGCTCTCCTTGGACAAAAGGAGCTGGAGAAATCCAGAGTCAGTAACCCACTACGGGGATGTGAGAGCTACCGTTGGTCCTATATGGGCTCATCCACCACCTTCGCTACTTCACTACCCTGACTAATAATAGTGAAAGGACCCAAAGACCTGAGCTCCGAATATGTCGAAGTAGCTCAATGGGGTGCCTACCATATTGTTTGTAAGCGTCGCCGTTGGTTCACTTAATTGGAAGTTCATCCGCCGCTCGCTTGCTTTCTGAGGGGTTCGTACAGAGTAAACTGCTACCCAACAAGAGAAACAGAGGAGCTTTATGGCAGGGCAATTATAGTGTTGCTATTTTTCTGTGATCAACACTCGCGCTTATAAGTTCAGCAAGTCAAGTCCGGGTGGACAAGACCAGTACCCGATGGCTACCACTTGGAGGTAAAATAAGCACAATTGATGCGTATGAGACAGTTGCAACGCTGGGCATCGCCATGTTGATACCAATCAGGGTCTACCCTATTCATACAGCACCCAGCCGTCTTTGTTGGTTTGTAGTGGTTTTTATTTCATGAACTACTGTACTTGTGTTTGTTAATTGATCTCCTTCTTTGAAAATCAATTTTTTATATCTATTTAAAAGTTTTTCTATCGATTCTTTTTCTAATTCATTGAGGTGTTTTGTTTGAATGTTGCAAGCTTCGCTTATTTCTAACACATTAACTTCTTCAAATAATATGGTTAAGAATGGAAGATGCCTATCATTCATTAAAATAATTTTTTTATTTTTTAAGTCTATAGCTTTTGCATTGTTCCTTATCCAATCCATTCCTATAAGGAAATCGTAGGGTTTATTTAATGCTACTTTCGTCCATTTGATTCTTGCATTGTGAGGTTGATCAAATTGAATTGGACATTTTGTTTTTACTTGTGCCGTTTCGTTAACGGTACCATGAATGGTATTTATTTGAATTGGTGTATCGTTTATGTATTCGTAAAGAATTGAGGGGACCCTAGTTGAATTTAGAAGGCTTATGGTTGATCCTGTATCGATCAATGCTATATAATCTGTTTTTTCAAAAGTTAACTGTATACAAATTTTTCTTGTATCCGAGGCTAGTTGATAAAAAACTCGTTATTTTCTATTCGGTTAGTTTCTTCTCTATTTCTTAAAGAGTCTACTTCCATAGGTTCTATTCTATTCTGTCTTGATCTATGTTGACCAGAGTTTTCAAATTTATTTGCATTATTATGGGGTCTATTTTGGAATTGTTGATTATTCCATGAGTTTCTAGCTTGTCCTGAGAAATTGTTATTTCTTACTTGCCTTGAATCTTGCCTTGAATTATTGTGTCTATTGAATTGGTTAGGTTGGATATGATAATTATTTTTATTAATTTGGTTCTGGTTAGAAAAGTTTTGTCTATATTGATTGGGGGTATAATTTCTGTTATGATAATTCTGAGCTTGGTTTCTGTGTTGAAAATAAATTGGTCTTTCTGTTCTTAAATTATAGTCATCCTGACCTACATATTTAAATAAAATTTCTCTAATTTTTGGTAAACTATATTCTTTGTATATTTCCGCTGCTAGTGCACCTGCCGTTACTTGTTTAATTTTTATAATCAGAGCACTGTTCAAAGAATTAGCTATTTCTAGACCGTTATCATCGAATGCTGCACATTCAGTTATATTGGCTACTATATTTTGAATCTTAGTAAGTAATTGATCGATTGTAAATACCTTAAAATTATTTATGTCCTTTGCGATTCCTGTATGGTCCTTCGTTGGTCGATATTGTAGCTTGAGTTGTTGCTTACACTCCGTCCATGTAGTTGCATTTTCTGAAGCTAGATAGTTTTTGGCTTCTCCAGTTATCTTCTCGTTATATATTATATGGAAGATTTGTATGGCTTCCTGTCCTTGGTAATTGCTTAGAAGCTGGTCGATGGTTGCAATAAATGATGGTAGGGTACCTTGCTCCCCATTAAACGGCTGAATATGTTTTATCTCCCGCTTCACTGCTGTCTGCCAGTTATTTGCCACATTTTGATTGTTTAATATTTGGGTTAATGTTATTAAACACTGCTCCATTTTTGTTTCGTTTTAATAGATTCACTTCAATTGACACTTAGATTATTAGTAGGTTTTGCTCTTTATTGCAAAGTTACTTTATTATAATCGTTCGTTCGTTCGTACTTTCGATTTATATTTAAAAGACACTTTATTACAATCACAATAATTGGTTGGTATTGTTAGGCTTTTTAAATACACTTTATCACAATCACAATTGGTTGTTGGATTGTTAGGCTTTTTTTAAAGACACTTTATCACAATCACAATTGGTTGTTGGATTGATAGGCTTTTTTTTTTTTCTTAAAATCGAATTATTTAAATTTATCGCTTTCGTTTCACTATCCTCCAGAATTGACTTAGAGGACTACCGACTGCGCCACTTATGTTTTACGTGTCCCGTTTGGTTTAAAAAAAAACAAAGTCTTTTTTTTTAATTTGGGCCACAGGCCATTAATACTTTATTATTCACTTTTAATTTTTACAAAGTTAACCGAAAGGGACGCGCCGTCTATAGCGTCGCTGCGATCACCTTTTAATACCGTATCAATAAGCTTCGATTCACCAATTGGTTCTTCCTAATATAGTGTCTTTCTGCTGATGTTGTCAATTGTGGTTCGATTACTTGACCTACTTTAGGTGTTGTCATCCGTTGATTGTTTATGGTTGATATTGCTGATGTTGCTGTTGTTGGTTGGTCGTTCGTTGCACTTGTATTCGTTATTGCTGATGTTGCTGTTGTTGGTTGGTTGGTCGTTGCACTTGTATTCGTTATTGCTGATGTTGCTGTTGTTGGTTGGTTGGTCGTTGCACTTGCATATGTTACTCGCGTCTGGCAAGGTGAAGGCGACGTTTAAAACGTCTGGGACCTATATTTTTGTAATCAGGTTGACCTGTTCTTTCGTTTCAGAGAAGTTACAAACGGTTATATTAAAAAACAATATTTCGGAAAAATAACTGTTTTTAGGGTACTATTACTTGCCTCAGCTACCACAAAATGCTGCCAGACCTTCATTTTTGACACTGCCTAGTGCAGAGCTTTAAGTTCATGTAACAATTATCTGGTTATATCTTCACCCCCAAAATTTGCTGTGGGCTCTTGGTCTATAAGAGAAAGGCTCTCTCCAAAAAACAAACCACGCACAAATTCAACGATGACTAAGGAGATGTCGTACCAGAAACCTCATTCATTTATACAACAAACTATGAAGATTTCCCAGCTATTAAATCCACTAAGAGCACTGCGCCAACAACAACTGCAGCCTCCAATGTATGGCTGAACAACAACAACCAAACCGGTTTTAAGGTTCAACAAAATAATTTAAATAATTTACTCTTTTATATGGAAGACATTAATTCTCTCACTGCTGAGATGATCACTCTTCTTGGTCAATGTAAATCTAAGACAGATCAATTCAATTGCATTGCACAATTAGCCATTAAGTATTTATACACAGGTTATAGTAAATAATGATGAATACAAACTTAAAAATAATTTGTTGGAATGCTAGAGGCATTCGCGGTAAATCTTTAGAATTTTTTGCTTTCTTAGAAAAGAATAATATTGATGTTAGTCTAATTAGCGAAACTTGGTTAGATAAAAATGTAAATGTTTCAAATAAAGTCTATAAATGTTACCGTATGGTTAGAGAAGAGAGAAGAGGAGGTGTTGCCGTGGTTATTAAAACATCAATTAAGCATAACGTATTTTTTTTAAGTATACTAAATTAATTGAAAATGTTGGAGTTGAAATAAAATTTGAAAATGGTTCTTCTGTAAAAATAATTTCTATATACTTTCGCGGGGGTAACACTTCACCTAATAAAAGATGCTAAAACTACTTACAATTAATGATTTCTATCTGATTGGAGGGGATTTTAACTGTAGGCAGGGCCCGATCCAGCTTTTTCGCCGCCCTGGGCAAAAATTTAATTTGCCGCCCTTTTGCAATGAGAGCATATAAGTTATAAAATTGTTGTTGCATTTTTTGACCGACCCGTAAGAATGTAATATTGTTGGAAATTTTCTTTTGGACAATCAAGCATGACATTACGATGATAGAGAAGCCGAAAAAATAGGTCGGACAATTCTGTCTGTCTGTCCGTCTGATTGTATCGGACCCTACACCCTTAACGGCTGGACCGATTTGCTTCAAACTTGGAACACAGAACACAGTATTATTATAACATCTGATAGATTGATTTTTGGACCTAGCATTCTAGCTCCGAAATTATCGACAAACTCATTTAGGTATCTCAAAAACGGATTATACGATATTGTTAAAAAGAATTGAGTAAAATGTATGTTTTGGTTGGAATAAATTTGTCTGGAAAATGCTTTATAACGGTAACTCCAATAGGGCCGAATTTTGCATATCAGATTTTTTCCTAAGCCACTTAAAGGATTTCGGTGAAAGTTTTTAAGTGAAAGGCCTTTTATAAACGAAATAACTTTGTTACCTATTAATATTAATTTAATAATTTTTTTAATTTTGTCTTCCTGATAAAAAGCAATAAAAGGCGTTTTTCTTTTTTAGTTCACAGCAGAGCCTGAGTTGTCAAAAAAAATAAGTTTTTCTTTTTGGCTTCAAAGACTTCAGAGCATAGAATTTGTATTTATTTTCTCCGTGAGAGTGTGTTCAGAGTGCGCTCTACGAGCTCCAAATAAATAGGTTGGGCAGACTGGACTAAAAGCCAAACGAAAATATAAAAGTCAAAAGTGATACGCGTCGAACCCAACCAATACCAATTCAATCGATATTTTAGCGGCGCGGCGGCTGGGAATAAAAACCAATAAAATGGCCGCCAAATTGATTTTAGGTGTTAAAAAAAATGGCATAAGAAGAGGAAATTAATGGGATATTAAATTCGTTTCATTAATAGTTCAGAGCGCTCTGGACACCATCGGTTCAGAGGACGTTCAGAGCGAGCTCGATAAACTAGAACTTGGTTCAGAGCTCTTTTCTGAATGAAAACAGAAAAATGTTTTCGAGTTTTTTTTTCTCAAAAAATCAAAACTGTTCAAGAAATCAGATGGCTTACTTCATATTTTTTCCCCAAAAAACGTTTTAACTATAGCATTTTTAAGTGATTAATAAAATACTTCGACTTTATAGTTTTGACGGACATTATAGTCAAAATTCTTTATAGCGAACCTTCAAGGGAACAAAAAATAAAAAATTGTAAAATTCGTTATAAAGAAATGTGAAATGTGTTTTGAAACCTCGTGTTCCTTTTTATTTTCAAATAAAATTGGTATAAAAAAGATATTAATGAAAGAAATTCATATCTTTTGTTAAGAAATTTAATTTTTGATTGCGTATTTACAATTTTGTTTTTATTTTACTATACAAATCTTCCAATTTGGAAAGTTAAAAATTTGCATCATCTTTGGTTTTATCACTTGTTTCAATAAAACTTCAAAAATTCTTAAAAGCAGTTCTCTTATCAATATAGTAGGGCTTTTTCGTCTCGTCTGAAGTAAACTCTTTTCAAATTGCTATTGCTCTCGATTATTATTGATCATATTGCTGACAATAGATCTAAGTCTTCATCGGACCAATTGTCAAAAGTACCAATGACAACTGAGGATTGAACTTGTTTTACCTTCGAAACGCGACTTTGCAAACTTAAACTAGATAACAGTACATTTTTTAATACATCTATACATTCGATGGAACCTAAACCTAACTAATATGGGATATTTTTTTAAGAAGAAGGGGGAGAAAATGAAATTTGCTATAGAATGGAGAGTTCGTTATAAAGTAGTTTTACTGCACCTTATTTTCTCCCATGATGATCTTAATTAGAAGGAAACAAGGAAACATTTTTTGGAAAGACATAGCTTTAATAACCCTCAATTTTAAAATTTTGCCGCCCTTGAAATTTGCCGCCCCGGGCAAATGCCCGGCGCGCCCCCCCTAGATCGGGCCCTGACTGTAGGCATAGACATTGGGGATGCGTTAGAGCTAATGCATGGGGCAATATTCTGTCAGACTTAAATGTGAGACATCCTTTCACCATTCTATACCCACCTCATCCTGCCTGTATTCCTCCTAATAATCAATCAAATCCATCCACTATTGACTTATTTTTAACAAATTTGCCTGAACGTATAAGTCAACCAATAGTTATAAATGATTTGAGTTCTAATCATCTTCCAGTGGTATGTTGTTTATACAGTTTGCCTGTTAGAAGCATCAATTCGGTCTATGTCCTCAAAAAAGCAAATTGGAAAAAAAGCAAATTGGAAAAACTACAAAAGGACAATAAGAGACAAATAAGAACAGCTTCCCGAAGCTGACTCTGACTTCAACGGAGCTTCATGTGGTCAAATAGCAGTGGCGATTCCTGGTCTCCAATATTAGGTTGGCTACACCAACGATCCAAAAGTAAAGCAAAAAGAAGCAAATTTACGTTTAAAAACGAATTTTTAATTTTTTTCATTTGTATGAAAAACTTTTATACTATATTTAAACGCGATCGTAAAAGCATATTTTTCTCAAAAACGGCACCAACAATTTTAATTTTAAAAAATCACTGTTGCTTTTTAAGTACGACCAATCATATGGGTGAAATTTTTTTTTTTTTTTTTTAATTTTCTAAAAACGGTACTTTCCATAGGACGGTTTTTGTTTTGGATATCTCAAAACTGGCTCAACAAATACTTTCAAAATTTCGTTATATTAGTTGTAGGTAGCTTAATTTATATACTGCAAGAAGGCATATAACTATATTTTTAAAAGATGTTTTATTGTAGGTATTTTAAAAAGCATTTTTTTTATTTAAAAAAATAATACGTATTTTGAAAATTGCTTATTCAATTTTGTTCAAAAATTTTAAATAAATGTATTTCCTGAATACCTATATCCTAGCCTTTTTGATTTTTTTTAAAATGTTTTCAAAAAGTTCTTCAAAAAAACCTTTTTTTTTCTCAAAAACAGCTCCATAGATTTTCATGAATTTATTCTAATCAATTCAAATTCATCCAAGAAATAAAAAGGCCTATACTTTTTTCAGCTCAAATTACTTAAAATATTTATTTAAGAATTTTGAAAAAATTATTTTTATCAAAATCTCAATCCCCTAGAGCCTAGACCACTGTCACACATTAGAGCAAGTTGGTGCTACCCAGTCGTGCATTTTATTTCGAATTTGCTCAAAAAAGGCTTGAACGATTTTAATTCAACTTTGTTACATAGAAAAAAAACTTCATTTTGTTAGTTTTCGGCTACAAATGATATTTACGGAAAACGGGTTTCAAAGGTTTTATTAAAGTGGACAACCACAGTAACGAAATAGTTCGCACTTCCTAAAGTATATATCTTTCATAGCACCCACAAGATCGCACCTATGTTTTAAGGAGTAACGGTTGCTTAATTGTAGCTAGCACATATCGAACCTTTGAGTTTTAGAAAAAAACTTTAAATGTTTACCAAATTTCTTAAAAATGGTTTAAACAATTTGTATGTACTTGTGGGCGGGATCACGACGACGTTATCCAGAGTGTCAGATTTTAGAAAGGACAACATCTATAAAAAAAAAATATAGAAAGATAAAATCTAGAAAAGATGGAGTCTAGAATCTAGAAAAAAAGTATTCTAGACTTTTTTTTAATTTAGAGGGATTTTAAATCAAGTATTAATAATTCTAGATTTTGTCCATTCTAGATTTCTTTTTCTAGATTTTGGATTTTCGAAATTAAGTATTCTAGATTTTCGGTTTTCTGGATTTTCCCAATTCTAAGTATTTTTTTTCTCTAGATTTTGTTGCTCTAATTTTGTTTTCTAGAAATCGTGTTAAGCCCTTTGTGTGTATTTGTTGGTAGAATTTTCTTGATTTCTAAACTGTTCTTATGTTTGGGCTTAATTCAAGTAACGGACATCTGACGTATAGAAGCAAATTAATTCAATTACTCGTCTTCGTATAACGAAAATAACGGTAAAATTGACGTATCTTATAACACTGTCAATATGCTCAAAATGCGGGAAATAAACACTTCTTAAACAAATATTTTGAACTTAGTTGCATATTTTATACAACAAAGAGTAGTTTTTATTGCTCAAAAACCATCTATGGCACGAATTTGTCGCACATACCTTCTTGATCTGTATCAAGAAGGTATGTGCGACAAATTCGTGCATTTCATTTTAATGTAGACCCTACTTAGTACTTAATACTTTTTGCAAACCTATTTAGATTTTCCTGGCAATCTGCTTCCTTTTCTAGGTTTACATTTTCAACCCTGCGTGTGCGTTGCCAATGATGCGATTGCTGGCTAAGTTTTATTTTGTTTTCCTTTGACTCGCCATTCGCAGTATGGCTATTATTTTGAGCATCGATTTTAATGCATTAAAGGTGGAATAAAGCAGCACACGAAGGGTAAGGGGAGTTTGCATACGATTTGAATTAGAATATGAATGCGCTATTTCCAATTGCCATTCTAGATCGTAAACGGAAAGCATGCGAAAGACGAGACATTTTGCATGGGAGTAAAAAGTCACGAGATTGCTGCGGTTAGTTCTATTTGAATGAAAAATGTTTTGTTGTAATTAGGTAAACACATGGGTTTTAAGAAAACTCAATCAGGTTTGTATTTTGTACACAAAATATTATTTCATGATACTTTTAATATGAATTGTATTTATTTATTTTTGGGTTGGCGCAGCCAACCTAGCCAACTGAGAGGAATCGCCACTGTCAAATAGACGTAGTTGTTGACAAGCTTACAAATTTAATTCTTGAGGGCGTTGAACATTCTGTTCCCAAAATATCTCAGTCCGGTGGCCCAAAAAATATCCTACCTCCTAATATCGTTAGTCTTATGAAGATACGAAATAAGTATAGATCTTTGTGGATAAGAACACGTAATAAGTCTTTTATGCTAGAAATGAAATTATTAAACAAAAGAATTAAGGAATTAGTACCACTTCACAGGAACGAATTCTGGAACAATAAACTGCGAAAGTTAGACAAAGCGAGCAAGCCATTTTGGAATATTACTAAGGTGATAAGAAATAAAAACCGTAATATACCTGCGTTCAAAATAGGAAACGCGGTTTTACTTTCTAACGCCGAGAAAGCTGATGCTTTAGCTCGACAATTCTCTGCAAATCACTTGTTGTCAAGTAATATTGTAGGAAATCATCAACTAGAAACTGAGGTTCAACAATCATGAGATACCATACGTTCACATATACCTGACACGACAGATGTTTAGTAACTCTTGCTGAAGTTAAAAATGTTTTGTCAGACCTTAAGATTTCAAAAAGTCCTGGCCTTGACGGTCTAAGAAACATATATCTTAAAAACCTACCACCACCAGGTGTAAAGTATCTTCATAAAATACTCAATTCTTGCTTAAAATTAGGATACTTTCCAAAGGAGACGAAAACTGCAAAAATTATAATCATTCCTAAGCCAGCCAAGAATTCAAGCATGCCTTGCAACTATAGACCAATAAGCTTATTAAGCTCAATCAACAAATGTCTTGAAAAGTAATCAAAACAAACTTCTTATTCATTTAAATGCAAATGATATCCTTCCTGTT